>JAOTRH010134787.1:0-31131 GCA_034768845.1 Heliamphora exappendiculata | reverse complement strand
GGGTGCAATACTTCTGCTCATAACTCGATACTCACCCCTCTTGCAGCTCAGATGCAACACTTCTGCTCATAACTCGAGTCACTCATGACCCAAGCTACTCACCCCTCTAGTAGCTCGGATGCAATTCTTCTTCTCATAACTCGAATCACTCATGACCCGAGCTGCTCACCTCTCTAGTTGCTCGGGTATTCTTCCACTTAATTGGTGTTGACTACTCTAACTCAGGTACTCGGATGATGACACAAACTACTCATTCCACTGGTGATTTGAATATGAACTATGAAGAGGGTTAAGTATTTGAATAATAGATTCCTTGACTTGAACCAATTAATAAAGCAGAAGCAAGTCGAGAGGCCCAAAAGACTCGCTCACTCGGGTTACTCGAGTAACCCAAGTTACTCGAGTGGGCCAATTTTACTCCATCAATAAATCGAACATATAACTCCAAGTTACTCAAGTTACAAGAACACCCAGACTTGGCTACTGGGACCCCTATAGCTCAGCCAACTAATATCACTTCTCATCGTGCAGAGGCACAAGACATTCCATAGCACAGACTATGAATTGTAGCCCTGACTACCAATGAATACATTCCATAGCATTGACTATGAAGCGTAGCCGTAACTACGACAGTAGCTCTGACTACTTGCCATGGCACACACCATGAAGACAACACAGACTGCATTATCGCTATGGCACTGACCATGAAGACAACACATATTGTATTATTACCACGACATGGGTCGTGAAGACAACACAGACTGTAACGTAGCTCTAACTACCTAATCATGATGACATAGCACCGACTATGTGGCTCAGTAAAGACTGACCATCCAAAATACAGCATAAACTATATGATTCTAGATTCCTCTGAGAATCAAAAGACTGTCCCAGAGACAATGAAGACAGTGACAGTACAATCCTGCACGGGATGCTGGAAGATATATTGTTTAGTGGCTAAGGAAAGGAATTTGTCGAGCTACGAGACCTACCCACTCGAGTCACTTGAGTGACCCCGAGTCACTCGACTCGAGTGGGTGGGTTACTTGACTCGAGTGGGTCGGGTACCCACGTGACACTCGTCGGCAGACCTAGTTGAGTTGGAATAAAATACTACTTGGATGATTATTGGATAGAATCTTTTAATTTCTCGATATCGCCTCTCCTGATTCGATTTCATCTCTTAAAGAGTCTTATCCGAACCCTAACATAGCTCATTTGAGTGCTATAAATTGGAAGGATAGTCATGCTTTCGAATCAATCAGATTTTCATAACTAGCGACATTATTCATACTGCCAATATTCTGACTCAACCAACCTTCTCCTTCACCCAACCTCATCTCTCTCCGTTCTGTGCTTTTGATCACTTTGCATATTTCATCTTTCCAGCTATTCTTTGTCTATTCATTCTAAAAGAACACTACACATGCTATCGTAAAAATAATAAACAACATATTAAAAAACATAAATAAATGAATAAATAAATAAAACGAGTCAGAATCTCACAACTCTACCCCCTTAAAGTAATTTCATCCTCAAAATTCACCATAAGGTCAAAAAGGAAACAACCCCGTCGATCGCAATTGACACAGGCACGATAGGTGGCCAGTCACACCATTCTTAGGATAAGGTCAAACATGGTCAAACTCCAAACAGCAACTAACAACCTCAAAAACACAGGATCTACAAATGTGTCGCAACATTACATTATCACCAACCGAGGTCTCTACACGCTGTGTACTACCCGCAGAGCTCATCACAGCCTCGACCATGGCCTTGTCCTCTCCGCTTAGATATGACCTCTAACATAAATATCAACCACATAATCATGCTAACACTTAGCCATATACGTTCATACTAAACAAAACCCACACACCGAGGAGAACTGAGAAGAGTGACATGTCAATTTAGATAACACACTTAGATTCCTTGCCAGAAAACACGTCGGCTAAATGCATTTCTAACTTGGCTTCCAAGTTTGTTAATCCAAACGCCCGAAGGCAAGATTAATCAATCCTAAGATTCAGTCTCTATGCTCACTTATACACAAAATTCTCATGGTCAACAACCTATCATGCTTATGTTACAGAAACATCTAAACACATATTATCAAGCACACGCAATCAACCTCACAAGGTGATGCACCTTCTTCCCACGGCTCTTAGGTATTCAAATCCAAAACTCTGATACCATCTGTAATAACCCAAACCTGGGGTCTCACTCTCAAGATAAAAGACATACATGCATTAAATATATCGCTCTCAAACTTACAACACATGGTTCCAACATAAAAAACATGTGAAACATTATATGATCTAAAAAGAACAAAAAAGAAGACTATAGATCTTCTGTCCCATCCGGCTCCTCCAGATTAACCTGTATGATCATATGCACCTGACAAATATTTTCAAATCCTACACCGTGAGCCAAAGCCCACCAGAAACCAGACAAACATGTAATAAAAACTAAACATGCTAACAGAATAATATGAATTTTACGACTCTCCCAAGCCTCGAAAATAGGTTTTTCATGATCAAAATGAAATGCAAAAAGATATGAAAATTTTCAACTCACACAAGCCTCGAAAACATTTTTCATTAAAAAAATTCACAATGATTCACATACAATCCATGCAATGCATCTTCTCGGGCATTCAGTGAAGGATCGCAGCCCCATCAAATGCATCTTTACAGGCTTTCACAAAAGGATCGTAGCCCCATCTATTGCATCATTAACTAGGGTTAACATTCACCCAACCATGAATAAATATCATGCTTCACATGTAATCCGCGCAACACATGTAACACATACAACCCACACAACTTACGCAACACATGCAACCAACACAACTCACGCAACACATGCGCTTTCACGGATTTTTACCGTAGGATCACATATCTGCCCCTCATTATACATGAATGCACAAAAGTTTTCACACACACAGCTATGTACAAACGTCACCTTCAAATACAATGTCATCCACCACCCTCGAGACCAACAACAAAAGAAAACAAAACTCAACCCTAAGGGTTAGCTCTAAACCTCTAAAAATAAATTCAGTTTTCACAAACATTTTACTAATCTTTGCCTTTTTCCAAAACTTTCCTTTTAGAAAATCACGAACCCATATACGTCTAACATGATCCAAAATGAGAGAAAAAAAACATCCCCAAACAGGAGTTCAGTTGACTAAAGACCACCATTCAGTCGACTGAAAAGGTACTAGAATTCCACAAACTTTCCAGTGTCTCAGGTCAGTCGACTGAACTATCCTCTTCAGTCAACTAAACCCGCACACTATCTATTAAGTCGACTGAACTACCCACTTCAGTCGACTGAACTTTAGGAAAAACCCTAGCGTCGGCGAAAAAAGTTTCACAGCTCCTTTGTAACACCCAAATCAAACCAACTAAACTCGCATTTTTTGAAACCTACGGCCATACACAAGTCCATAACTCCAAAAAGAAATCGTAAAAACCAACAACTTCGAAAAAAAACCATAAAGAAACCTTTTCGTCCAACCAAACCCATTTTAAGAACAAAACCCAACTTTTACAAACATAAAACAATTTTTCATGCATTTTTAAACAGTAAAAACACATACGATTCCACGTAGTGCCCTTTTAAGATATGAGAGTCTAGGATCTTACCTCGTTGAGTTAAAAACTCGATGCTGGAAATGTCGACTAAAAGTGAACTTTATCGAAACGAGATTCCGTCCGGATAAACGCGAAGCTCTCGGCGAGGAGAACAAAGATTCTCTATTCAATCGCCAAAAACCAAGCCTAGGCCCACCAAAAAATTAGAGAGAAGGCAGAGGCTTTGAATGAGAAAAAGAAACTTAACTCACAAGTTTCAAAATATCACCTAAAATATCTAGCCAAGGTTGATATTTATAGGGCCCACCGATTTTTTTTTTGCACCACAACACCCAATGATCCTCAGATGCAACCCAACATGCATTTTTAAACCCGAACATGCATAAAATACATATAAACATGCTATTATAAAATAATAAACAACACATCGATAAACATTGAAAAAAAATTAAAACGTGTTAGGATCTCACAATAATTGTTCTGACTCATTGTACTATTACACTTTGTGTGTATTGAATAGAACCAAGTTAGGTTAATTAATATTATACTGATCATATAAATTAGTTTACACCTCATGGTTATTATGAGTATTTATGATCTTAATCCCAAAATAATTATTATTTACGTATATTTAATATTCATTATTTTAATTCATTAGAAGGTGCGATTTTTTATGGGTCTATTATCCCGATAAACTGGATAGTGATATTAATTATAGGGTGGATATTAATTATTGATGGAATTCATGTTCCAAAAAATCGAGATTGATGATACCCCATAAAAGGAAGCTTATAAGTTTTGACTAAGCCAAATACTGTAGGTGAATTTTATAATTTGGCAGTCAAATAAATTAAACAGAAGATTTTAAATTTTTTTTGAAGAAGCCGATTAAATATCGTTGTCAGTAACTTAATTTAATCGGCAGGCATCTGCAATCTTAACGTGGGAAGAATAAATATGCATTTAATAACAGGAGCTCAAACACTACGGTTCTGAGAATAAGGCTGTGAGTGTAATTATAATTCTTTAGTGAAATAAATTATAATTTATGTTTTTATAAAATTATTTCTAGGTTGAGGTAAGATTTTATAATTACATTAGAAACTCACATCTTATTTACTCTACAGGTTCATATTGTAATCTATATATATGCTGTTACAAAACCTAGTCGCCAATTAATTAATATCAGTTCTAGGGTTTTCACGTCTTGTGAATCAAAAGAACAGAAGACTAGACAAGTTTTAAATATCACGATAGATTAAAGTCTACACTTTATTTGTGTTCTATCATTCAAGAATACAACAGAAGGCTTATGATGAATATTTGACTAGAAGTCAAAAAACCGCAACGGATTGTTGATTAAAAATTGTTGCAGCAACTGAAATTATCTAACTAGATTTTGAAAAGTATAATCTTAAAACTAACTTTGGCATTATTACTGAGTTTTATTTTGATTGTTCGATATGAAAAATTTTAATTTAAAGCCTATTTTGACTTTTTCCCGTTTGGATAATTTTTTGACTAAAATTATAAATATAATCTTAGGATTTTGGTAGTTTGCCCCAACAGTACCCACATACATCCTCAGGTGAATCCTAGGATCTCTTGTTCTATAAAACTTTTCCACATCTTACAACTTAAGCTTTTTTGAGAGTTATACATTAAGGAAAATGTAGAGTCCGTCCCTGTCTAACATGTAGTCCTTGACTCTCCATGCCTTCATCAAACTTTCTCTAGATTTTCGATCTTTTTAGAAAAAATCGATTCTTTTACGGTGCAACAATACCTTTTGGAACAACTGGATGGGCCACTAATGGGGGTAGTGCACCAGATGGGAATTTTTTGGGCAGCAGATTCTCATCCCAAATATGACCTTCCGTGCCTTCCAAGTGTTGATCATTTTGCATAATTGCATTCGGATCTATTACTCAGGCTTGTAGACCCTGAATCTGTGCCTGAGCTCGGGCCTAATTATTGACGGCATTGTTAACACCCTTTACTATTCTTTGTAGGTCCAAATGTCCTTCATCATGTTGGCCACGGTCAAGTCTCCGTCCACTTTCGGTGGCCTTGCCTATCTCGGATCAACTCTTTTAAGTCTCTCGCTTAGAGATATAGCCTAAATGCGTATAGCTTCTACTTTTCGTGAAGCTATAGTTTAGAGGCCAGATATGTGAAACTGAAGCGGATCGAAAAGGGGGGGGGGACTATGAGACCCATTTCCATTTTAATTTAAATGAATTAATGTTATATAATGTTTTTCATGTGTTGAATATTTAACTTTAGGTCAATTTGGGAGTTTCGGAACAAAAAGAAAAGGGTGAAGAAAACTCTTTCTGGATAGGACCGATCGAGTAGTCTTCTGAAGTAGGCTTGGTGGGTAGTGGCCTTGGCATTGGTGCCAAGCTTCTATTGTAAGATTCACCCTCTCTCTCATCCATTGGAGATCTTTAAGCTCCACTCTCTTCTCCTCCAAGTTTAAGGGCTATTCTCTTGGATTCTCGAGATGCCATGAGAATTACCGTTAACCTACTCAACGAGAGCTACACAACTAAGTGAATAAATTCTTATTTTGACGAGTTTGGGGTGTTCTAGTGGACTAAATCTTTGAGTTTTTAACTCTCTAAGGTAAGATTCTAAGCCATTTATGGGTTGTTGCTATGAATGTGTAATTTGGTGTTTTAGTTTTCATTAAAATGCCATGATGCTTGTTGGAAGTTCAAAACTTTAAGTTTTATTGAATATATGAGATATGGATGTGTGTTGAAAGAAATGAGGATAATGGTGTTTTGTTGTGTTGTTACTCCATCTTAAATGAGTTTTTGACTTGGTGATATGTTGGTGAGTTTTAAAATCAAACTCGATCTTGATTTTGGTTGAAGTTGTGATTGTATTATATTTAAATCCTTCAGATAGAGGTTATATACACATGTGGTTGATTGTTTGGTAAATTGTATGGTTTAATTAATGTATCGGGGCAATGTGATGTAAGTAATGTGGGTTTGAATAAATCTACATTGAAAGATCGAAAACATGTGCATGATTGGGTGCCCTACCCTTTGATTAATCATGTAAAAGAGTGCAGAGGTGCCCTACCCTTCGGTGTGACTGTAATGGTGTGCAATTATGTGGCTAATTATAAAGCTTATACAATGGGTTGCCTTAGGTGCCTTAACGAGGCCCGGTAGTAAGGGCAACGTATAGAAATTTATAAATGCCAATTGTGACAGTGTGTGACAAGCCAGTACCTAATTAAACCCACATATTGAAATGTGAAGAGAAGATGCTTGAAAAATCAATTTTGATGGTGGTTTTGAACTTGCGGTGAATTTGATTAAAATGGGTGGAAAATTTGAAGTTTTAGAAGAAAACTACTTTTGGTAAATTGATTGAACCAATATCATACACCCTAGCCTATTGCATTTCATGCATCCATTCATATTTGGTCTTTAGATTCCTATTGAACCTTGGCTCACGTTATTTAAAATAAATTCTTTCAGGTACACATGACGACTCTTTGCCATGAAGTTCTAAAATCTTGAACGTTGGTAAGGAGTTTTGATGAAGTAGTTTTGTGATGAAATGTAATTAAATCCTTTAGATCATGTATTATATGAAGAAATGTTTGTGCTCAAGTTTTTGTAACTAAGTTTATGAACCATGGAGTACATTATGTTTTGATGCTATGTATGTTGATGTTGTAAGGCCATGAGACTAAGATTCTTTTGGGATGAATGTGTGTTGATAGATATAACCTCTCTTGAGGATTTGGTTTTCAAAATCATGAAGTTCTTATGTTTGAGTATGTTTGAATGGGTTAGGAAAATGGTTTAAACCTTTTAGTTGTAGTCTTGAGCCTCATTTTTTTTACCAAAATGGTTGTTTATAAAGGCTTTGTTGGCATTCCTGGTTTAAAATCATGCTTGTGGAGAGTTAGATTTTCAAAATGGCGTGTGAAAATGTGGTCCAAAACCAGACCACTTGAGCGGTTATCGAGTGATGTTTTGGGGCTCTAAGTTTCTCTGTTGTACGTTCGAGAAGCTACGAACCGCAGCGGACCTATCGAGCAGTCTATCTATGTGGTCAAATTTTGTGTTTTTCAAAAATTGTACCCATTTTTATACCGATGCATCTTCTTCGTCTTAAAACCCTTTTTAATCGATTTTATGTTTGAATTGGTATCTAGTAGCCTTCCTTCAAATTATTTTTATTATCTTCACTCAATTTCTTTTGTTTGAAAAAGGGGAGTTTGGCTTTAGAAGTTGAAGAAACCTAAATTTTCTTAAAACTTTTCCTTTTCCCTTTTCATCAAGTTTTCTTATTTGGGTTTGGGATGTGACAGGGATTGTCAACTAAGATCTCACAACGGTACAACTCGTCTTTGATAAAGAGAAATTCGGAACCAAGTGACTTGGGGTATAAAATATGCAAACAAAATAAATCATTAAAGAAAAATCATGTAATTTTAGAAGTGATTTGATCCTAATGGAAGGGTTCTAAGAAACTACATGCAACAAAAGAGGTCGATAGGTTTAAACTCGGTGTACTTTCTAAATAGAGTCATAAATATACATCTCAAGCTAGGTAATGGTGTAAGACAATGGTTAAACAAAACCTAATAACTTTTTTGCCACACTTAAAGGAGCGTGTGGCTAGAACGCTTTCTTGGTTACCTAACATAGCATTGAGACAATAAACTGACTGAGATATCGAATTACTGAAGCAGTGGACTGGAGAGATATCAATCATGCAATAGTGTACAATACATGCAAATGTGAATACTAATGTAAATTTTAAAACAACACGACATGTTTTCGATTTAAGCCCTCTTATTTTTTCGAAATGATCCCCAATGGAGCAACTAAAAAAGCTATGGTGGTACAAAAATGGTTGTGAGCTTTCTTTTCAAAAAAGGAAGACAAATCATGCTTAGATATTCATTTTTGAAAAAGAATGCTTTTCTTATTTTTCTTTTAAAAAAATTAAAGATAAAAATATCTAAATGCATGGAAAAAAAGGAGTCGTCACTTGGTATTTAAAAAAAATTAAGACAAATAAAAATGAATATCTGGTCTGCGTTACCATTGAGAAATGGTCTAGGGGCAAAGGTACAAAATGAGGAAGGTGCTACGCAATCCTTTTGGTCAACCGTTAGGTTGGCCTCTAGTTAATCACATTCAATTCTTGTTTTAAATTTTGAAAAGTAACAAACAGAAAAAGAAAGGTTAAAGAGAATCCATACAAAAGCAAACATGAAAATCAAAATCCTACTCAGCATGATTTCAAAAGAAAGGGAAAACACCTAAGGGTCGCATTGTTTGTTTTGTCTAACATGCTTCACTTATTAGCAAACAAAAGTAAACATAATTTAGAATATGATTTCAACTACCAGATCAACAAAAAGAATGCGACTGTAGCAACATGAGGATACGAACACTATAAAATAAGAACTAAACATCTCGATCATGACAACTAAACATTGCAGCCATTATAAACAAATAAAAAAAGGTCACAGTTGTAGCAACCAGAGATTGCAGTCAATATTTTCATAGCATCAAAAATGATTTTTAAGTGTTTAGTGTGTGAATTGATTTGAATATACAAAAATCATAAAGTAACATGATTAATTTATTACTTTTAGCGCACTATATTTCACAAAGAGATGAATTTAAGCATTTATATAGCATTGAGGTTACATATTTAATATTATAGCCAGTAAAACACGATATATGAAATGAAATAACAAACCCTAGCCTAATGATCCCAAAAAGAAACTAAACAAGATTTAGAATTGTTACGGCGACCTTCAGGTACCTGAAGTGAATAATCTCCCATGAATGTCTCCTCAATCTACGATGTTGAACCGAATGGGTGGTGATTCACCAAGAGTCCTCCGTGCATCCGTGAAATCTCAAACTCAACTCAAGAGAATGAAATAGTTTTGGAGAGTGTCAAAATATGTATCAGGAATGGGATTGGTTAGTGCATCAGAGAGTAGATCGGTAGAGGGTCAACAATTGGGTTTAGCAGAGTATCGACGATGTTTAGGCAAAGGTCCCTTTCTCTCTGAAAATGGATAAAAAAAAGTCCTTATAGAATTTCAGACGTTGATAACGTTATCTGATACACTACCACACATCTAGAATAGAAGGTTCTAAGAGAATGATGTGGCCATGAATATTAAACATTTTGGCCATGAGAAATAATTTATAAACATCATCGCGGTGACATTCAAAGGTCACGGCTGTCACGACCGGTTATAGGATTGAAGAACCATAACGGCCGTGTGAATCAAAAGCAATGGCAGTTTGTGGGATTGATGAACCTTCACGATTGAGATGATTGAATGTAATGACTGGCTATATGATTGAAGCACCATATCGACCATGAGGTGCAAAGGTTGTGCGTGGCCCTCTGGTTTATGGAGGTATGAGGGATCTTCTTGGATTTTAAAAAAGGTTCTTAGTTTCAAAATCATTTGGTGTCATCTTTTACATTAATTCCATATGCCTTAATCATCAGAGAACATTCAAGGGGGAGCCTAAGACACGGCTTGATCAAATTGAGGTGTCTACATGATGTTGCGGATAATTGGTTTGAATTGAAAGCATTCTGAGCAATATATCTCTATATATTGTGGATTACAAACTTAGAAACTTATAACTTTAGCTTAACATTCCCTAGACTAGTTATGCATAACTTTTGTATATTGCAATTTAGTTCCTTTTCTTGTCTTTTAATTGCTTTGCTCAAGGGTTAGCAAAGTGTAAGTTGAATCGTTTGATAGGTGCTTAAATGGCTCATTTAAGCCCTCCAACATACACTAGTGAAACTCCTATTTGTGTGCTTCTAATAGGTTTTATGTAGTTTTTGTAGCGTTAGCGTTGGGTGGGACTTGGAAGAGAAAATACAAAAAGAAAAGGAGAAAAGGGCACTATCACATTTCGTTTGAACAGTTTCCCATAGGTTCAAAAGCATATGAAGGGTGTCCGAGTGGGTGTTGGCTAAAAATAATTAGCGGTGTCTTTAAATTTGGTCAAGGGATTGAGGAACTAAAAAAGAGACTCAAGAGGAGAAGATGAAATGCAGCTAATGAGAGAGGTTCTAAGGATGACCGATTCTTCACATCTTCGGGAGTTAATTTGCATGCTCCATAGGTTGCTAACTTTCTTCTTTCACAAGGTTTGATGAAACCTTAGTTGAGACTAGAAGTTTGATTCGGATTTTGGTTTTCTTTCTTTAGAAGAATTCAATGCTTGTCCAACTCTCATATGTTAATTTCAATCAATAATTTTTCTATGATTAATCTAGTTTTTGTATTTGTTTTCTGTGATTGCGAATACAAAATATGCGATGGTGTTTATTGGTGGATGTGATCAAAACCTAAGATTGGTTATTCGATTATTGGACGGATCATGCCAAGTTCATCTAGGACGATTTGGGCCCGTCAAAAATAAGCTATGCTAGGTTTTGACCTCATCTCCTTCTTTATGACTTTATTTGGGCTTGTAGCCGTAATAAGTGTTAATTGAATCGTGTGAAAACTAATCAGATCATTGCTTGTTTTAAATTATGACGTTACGGTGGATTCAGAATCCTTGGATATTTTCTCTATTAGAACTAATTTCTTTATTGATTTCAATTTTCTTTTCTCCAAATCAAGATAGTCCAAATCTAAAATCGTTATCTCGAATAGAATAGAATTAGAAATTTAGTCATAAATCTATGTAACTTTGATATATTGCCGTTGTGGAACGATATTCAATCTCAACAACTATTTTACAGAGTGACTATGTAGCATCAATTTTAAGCATTTATTTTTGGCTTGTAAACGACTTGACTCGCCCCTCTGATCCTTCTCACTCTTGGTCATTGAAGGAGAGAGAAAAAAAATGACTTTGCTGGTTTTAGAATGAGGAGAAAATTAGTGGGAGAAAGGATGAATTGTAGTTAGATCATTTACAAAAAAATTCACAGATTAAGTTATTTATATACTGGCTAACAATGCATTTTAGTCCAATCCACTAGATGAATGTTACCTATTTTTTGAACCAAGAGTAAGAAGTAGGGCTTGATTAGTAAACAAAAGAAATTATAAACAATTTTTTAACCTTTCTTGGCAAGAATCTAATAGATGAAAAAAGTAACTTCATTCCTAACGCAAATGTTTGACATTACTAAAATGAATAATTTATAAAATGTAATTTGTAGTAGAAGTTGTAAGTGTTTAATAAATATGTTAATTTGTATCTAAAAATAATAATAATTATAATTTGTAGCATAAATTGTAAATATTTAAAAACAACTATAATTTATTACTAAATTAGTGCAAAAAGCTAAAAGCTAACTCCGGAAGTTTGGCCAAATACCCCAGTTTTTGAATGGCCAAATACTCCAGAAGACAACTTGTTTGGTAAGGCTTTTGTTTAGCCTTTTATTTTAAAAGGACGAAATTGTCTAAAAGAAATTAAATTTGTCTAGTAATATATAAGATGAACATTCTAATCTATTCAAACCATTACGAATTGTGTAGAAAAAAACTAAACAAAATAATTTTTGTTGTTTTTTTTAATGGAGACAAACATTACTATTTGCTTTGTTTTAGCAAAGTCAAAAAATGAAAAAAGAAAATGCTTACCTTACCAAACAATATATTTGCGTAGCCAGCAAGTAAGATTAGTTTGATTAGTATATTATTTTAAGCTGGCGTGCAAGATGTGCGTAATCAGGGAGGGTGGGACCCTGGCGTGCAAGATGTGCGTAATCAGGATGTGCGTAATCAGGGAGGGTGGGGCCTTGGCGTGCAAGATGTGCGTAATCAGGGGGGTGGGGCCTGGCCACCCTCCACCCAGCTGTGTTTAATAGACTATTAAAGTATTTTATTGTTAACTTTGGGTATTGGAGCCGTTTGATTAGTATTGCCACAAAAGAGACAAACAAATTTTAGGTGGAATTGGCAGGCTATGTTTAAAGTAGGTCAAATTGGTAAGATTTGTTATTTAAATATAATTTGAGCCAAAGGTATTATTGACTGACTTGTTCTTAACTGTAGCACTTAGAAACAGCCAAAGGTGGGTTGGACCAGCAATTTTTAAATCAGGAAGTCTACAATCCCAGAAATAGATTCTAAAAATTAATCCAGAATATTCAACTTAATTGGCCTCTCATTTGCATCCCTCTCAGCCTCCAGTAATAAAAAGACTTCCCATCACTTGCCCCTCTCTTCCTCTCTCCTTCTCTCCCTCCTCCAAAATATTCACGTCCGAGTTTTATAATCTCTTAATCAAACTCAATTTTTTTTTATTATTATTAATTTTTTACTACATTATGTATTAATATCCGTTAAAAATTGGGTATTCTTTTGGATTTATTATTTTTAAAATATTATATATACTTTTAAAAATATTATTTATAATAAATAATTTAGTGTATAACATAAATATATATGTAACATAATATTTTAAGTAGTGTAAATTAATGCTTACTTTCATTATTTATAATGACATAGTTAACTTAAAAATAGTTTTACATATTTTTTAAAAAATCATAACTTTTATTATATACATTTATTTTTTATAAAAAATATATTTTAAAAAAATTACTCGTAAAAATCTATCATACAAGATTTATATTAAATATAAAATTATGTACAAATATATTTATAAAATTATAATTGGTTAAAGAACAGAACGAGCTTAACAAAATTTTTTTTATAATAAGGAAATTTAAATCGCCAAACCATACTGCACTCGTCCATGAACTTGTTAAATTTATGGGCCAAAAACTGCCAAACTCAATGGTTGGTTGCGAGTGACAATTATATATCATATTTAAAAAATATTTAAAAATAATTTATATTGACAAAGTTTAGAAAATATTATTTATCATATCAAAAAAAAACTTTTTATAATATAAGCTATTATACTAAACTTTAAAATAATTTTTATTTACATAACTCAAAAATATATATTATTTATTAGGGCGACAAATAAAATAGTCTAGGTCAAATTAAAATTAATAAAATCTTGCCTTAGATTGATTATACCACAAGGAAAAAAAATAAGTGAATCAATACTATTATTAAAAATATATTAAGATTTTAGTTAATAATCTTCAATTCTAAAAATTAAAAATAATTTAAAAAATAAAAATATAAAACCTCAATATCACAATAAAGAGGAGAGAGATTATACCGTGTTTGAAAAAGAGAAAAAGGTGAGAGAGAGAGAATAATAGCATTAAACTTGGGAAGTCACACCTCACAGGCTAATTGACGTGGACCCACATGGACGGGTGTAATTTTGGCTCAATGCCCGTGAGCGGTCTAAGACTCATTTGAGGCCTGAGCTTGGACATGTAATTTTTGGACTTAAGCCTACCGTCGAAGCTCATGGGCCGACTCGGCCCGAAGCCCGATATCACGCCTTAAAACCAAGGGTCACGTGAAAAACTTATCGAACCACCATTTACGAAAACAAGGTTTTGTTTGTGAAACAGTAAACCAAAATATATCATATGGAATCAAAAAGAATATCCAAGATTCTTCTCTCAAAATGACATACATTCAATTTCATGTATGCATAATACATCTCCTTAAGGCTTACAAAACACGCATCCTAGGACAGGCAAAACATGTAAAGATACATGATTCCATAACAAAAGAAAAACTAAACAAAAATCTTCTGCCACCACAGGCTCTTCTAGATCATCTATTGTGATCACTAACACCTGGAAAAGGTTTTTTACAAATCTAACAACGTGAGCCGAAACCCAATAGAAACAGACTATGATGCAGTAAAGCAGGATATGCAATCACATAGCATAAAAATCGCCTCAACCACGCGAGCCTCAAAACGGTTTTAATTCTCAAACCCCAAGTTTTCATCCAACCCACACGAGCCTCAAAACAGTTTTCTATCTGTAAAATCATGCATTTCAAACAATGCAAATAACGTCTAACAGTTAAAAAAAAACCAGTAACAAGCATTATTTCCCAATCGGTTCACACAGCCGACAAAGATTCCTATGTACTGACTCTATCACACTTGGGACAAAGGTAACAACTATAGACTCCTGCCCATTACCCTAGACCCAAGCCATACAAAGACTTGCTAAGTAATGACAAGTTTTATGCGGAGGCACAACAACACACGCCTCACACAGGAGCCACCACTTCTTTACGAGCTTTAGACCGAAGAAGCGAAGCACCTACCACTTCTTTATGGGGATTAACTTGAAGGAACGAAACACAAACCTGCGCAAGTTTTTGAACTTTCATCGAGGAGCAATGGAGCCCACATACATATGCACTGTCATGGCACATCTATAGGATCATTAAAACCCAACACGTAGCTCGACTACGAAAATATTTAAAACTATACATTAATCATGTATAAAAAGATCCCACGGCCATCTGCCACATCATCCACTATCCATGGAGACCAAATAACATTTTTAAAATGTTTCAACCGTTTCTATCCAAAACGTTTAAAAATTCAAGACTCAACCCTGAGAGTTAGCTTCAAACCTCCAAAAAACAATTTTTAAGATTTTTCATAAATCTCCTTGTTTTCAAACTTCTTTTTTGAAAATCACGGACATCCATGCGTCCACAACTTGTAATAAACCAAGAAAAAGCGCAAAACATACTTTTTATCTGAATAAACATGGTTTAAACAAAAAAAAAATCAACATTTATAGCATTTTCAACGGTAGAAAAATATATAATCGCACGTAGCACCCTTTAAAGATAAGGTAGTCTAGGATCCTAACTCGTAGAGTTAAAAACTTGACGTCTCGAAAAATAAACTTTGCCAAAATGAGATTCCATCCAGATGAATGCGAAGCCCTCAATAAAGATAGCAAGAATTTGCTATCTGATCACCAAAAACTAAGCCCGGCCCCCCCAAAAGCTAAAGAGAAGGTAGAGGTTTGTGTAGAGAGAGAAGAGAGACTTGAAAAGATATTTTTGGCTAAAAAATGATGGCAAGGCAGGTTTTGTAGATTTTTATGCCAAGCCTCTACCGTTTGAGCGAACAGGCACTGCTTGAGCAGACCTCTACCGACATGTATCTCTACCACACTATCGCTCGAATGGATAACCATCGCTCGTGTGGTCATCGCGGGGTGAAACCCCCCCCCCCCCCCCCTCCCACCCTCGCTCGCTGCATGCATAGCACATAAACATAAACATGTTATTCTATACAATGATTAAAGCAATAACCCACACGCTAAACATGCCTATGAAAAAAAAAGAAATCGGGTCTCATAACTCTCCCCTCTTAGGAAATTTCGTCCCCGAAATTTGCTACAAGGTCACGAAACAAACAACTCCAGATATCTAGCACGGACTCTGGACTCAAGCTCCCACATTGCTTTCTCAACTCCGTGATGAAGCCACAGAACCTCTACATAAGCAATGGTTCCCTATTAACACTTGCTCCTTCGTGTCCAGGATCTTCGCAAGTCGCTCCTCACATGTGGCATCCTCGTCCACGTGTAACTCAGCCCAATTCAACACATGTGACGGGTCAGCTTCAAAGTTTTGAAGTATGAAAACATGAAACATGTTGTGCACAGATGCCAACTGAGGTGGTAAAGCCAGATGGTATGCCACCTCTCAAATCCTTTTAAGGGTTTCAAATGGCCCAATAAAACACAGTGATAGCTTCCCGCTACAGTGAAATCTCATCAAATCTCTGCGCAGTGAGACTTTTAAAAACACGTGGTCCCCCACCTCAAACTCCAAAGGTCTCCTCCTCTAATCATCATAGCTCTTCTGATGACTCTGAGCCATCTCTAAATGTCGACGAATCACAACAATCTTTTTTTTTGTCTCACGTACCAAGTCTGAACCCGAAACTGTGGTCTCTCCCACATCCATCCAACACATCGGTGACCTACATGGTTTGTCATATAAAGCCTCAAAAGGTGCCATTCCAATACTGGACTGATTGCTGTTGTTATACGCAAACTCTACCAACGATAGGTGATCTTCCCAAGAACTCCAAAAATTAAGCACACAAGCTCACAACATATCCTCCAGGATCTACATAGTACGCTCGGACTTTCCGTCCGTCCGCTTGCGGATGAAAAGAAGTGATGAACATCAAACTTGTC
This sequence comes from Heliamphora exappendiculata, assembly GCA_034768845.1. Classification (NCBI taxonomy): domain Eukaryota; kingdom Viridiplantae; phylum Streptophyta; class Magnoliopsida; order Ericales; family Sarraceniaceae; genus Heliamphora; species Heliamphora exappendiculata. The sequence continues at coordinate 14,413 of JAOTRH010134787.1, read as the reverse complement.
CCCAAATCCACCTAAAGGCTCTGCCAAAAGTGCGATGTAAAGCGCGGGTCTCGATAAAAAACAATAGATACAGGTATTTCGTATAACCGAACTTTCTCGCTGACGTACAATCTACCAAGTTTATCCACAGAATCCTTCATGCAAATGGGAAGAAAGTGTGTAGACTTTGTCAGCCTATCGACTACAATCCAAATAACGTCGTATACCTTAGGCGATCTAGGAAGTCTCAATACAAAGTCCATCGTGACGTTCTTCCATTTTCATTCTGATATTCGCAACGGCTGCAATAACTCTGCCGGTCTTTGATGCTCTGCCATTACCTGCTGACAAGTAAGGCACTAAGAAACAAACCAAATCACATCCCTCTTCATTCCCTTCCACCAGAACTGACGGCGTAGATCATGATACATCTTAATGCCTCCTGGATGCACTGTAAGGCGAGAATGATGAAAATCACATAGTACATCGACACGGCACGACTCTGGTATAAATAATTTTCTTGCCAATCTCAAACTCTGATTCGCGCTCACAACCCATCCCGTGGTATCCTCTCCATTAACAACACGATCCCGTATCATCTGAACCTCCTGATCTGTCTGCTGAACCTCCAACACACGAGCAACCAACATAGGTCGTAAAACAGCTAAAAATAAAGTCGCACCCTTCCCTATCTCCCCGAGATATAGATCAAACTCACCAACCACTCCTAGCATATTCCATTCTCGTATGGAAATGGAAGCTAACGAACCATGAGATCTCCTACTAAGAGCGTCAGCCACAACATTGACCTTCCCTGGATGGTACTGCAGTTCAAAGTCATAATCTCCCAAAAACTCTATCCACCGTCGTTGGCGTAGACTCAGGTCTTTCTGTGAAAATAAGTATTTTAAACTCTTGTGATGGGAGAAAACCTGAAAATGCTCACTGTAGAGATAGTGCCGCCATGACTTCGAGACAAAGACCACGGCTGCCAACTCCAAATCATGCGTCGAATAATTCTTCTCATGAATCTTCAACTATCGGGATCTGTAAACCATAACCTTACCTTTCTACATCAGAGCACAACCCAAACTGTCATGCAACACATCACAATATATTGATTAACCCAAACCTCATTATGAAATACGCAACACTGGTGCACTAGTCAACCTCCTCTTCAACTCTTAGAATGTCAGCTCACATGTCACTCCAAACAAACTTGACTCCCTTTAGCGTAAGACGAGTCATCGGCGCGGCAAGTTTAAAAAAGTCTTTCATACATCATCGATAGTAGCCTGCTGGACCCAAAAAGATATGGATCTCAAATACATTCTTCGGTTGTTCCTAGTCCATCACTGCCTCAGTCTTCGAAGAATCCACTGATACTCTATCATTCGATACCACATGTCCAAGAAATCTCACCTAAGACATTCAAAACTCACATTTCTCAAACTTCGCATACGGACGATGCTCTCTCAAAATCTGTAGAACAATATGCAGGTGTTCTTCGTGCATCTCCCTCATGCGTGAATAGATCAGAATATCATCCACGAACATAACTACAAAACTGTCCAAATACGAATGAAAGATACGGTTCATCAAACTCATGAATGCCGCAGGAGCGTTTGTCAAATTGAACGGCATAACCAAAAACTCATAGTGACCAAAACGAGTCCGAAAGGCGGTCTTCGCTCTATCCTCATCCCTAATGCTCAACTGATGGTACCCTAACCTCAAATCAATCTTCGAAAAGAAACTTGAACCGTTCAACTGATCAAATAAGTCATTAATCCTCAGCATAGGATACTTGTTCTTCACCGTTACTTGATTCAACTTCTGATAGTCAATACACAACCTCAAGGACAATCCTTCTTTTTCGCAAATAGTGCTAGAGCTCCCCACAACGACGTGCTCGGATGTACAATCCCCTTATCAAGCAACTCCTAAAGCTGTACCTTGAGTTTTCGCAACTCAACCAGTGTAAAACGGTAAGTTGGCATCGAAATAGGAACAGCTCCTGAAACGCAATCGATAGAAAACTCTACCTCACGACTCAATGGCAACTCAAACAGATCGTCAGGGAAGACATCTTGATAGTCACACACCTCAAGGAAAAGCTTCCCACGAATGTGACACCTCGTTTTTCGGGCATGTCGGGACATATGTAACTATAAATAAAGGATATATTCTAGTCGAACATTCATAGATACATAAGATAGTTACTACATCATTAACGGTTCAGAGTTGTTCAAAATATTTAATAATTACAGTCATCCAGAAAATTTCAACAAAAGTTACAATATGTCCATGGAAAAACTGAACAAAAGATCCAAAAAGTGGACATCCTACGTCTTCAAACTGTGTCGTTGGGGTTAACTGGATCCTGCCTCTCTCCCTGCTCCTTGAGATCTTCTTCTTCATCACAAAGCTTTTCAAAATTTTTATTTTTAAATTTTCTACCATGATCACTTTGGATACTTGTAATTTAAAATTTTTTTTTATTTTGAACTCTTTGAGATAGTTTTGCAAAAGAGGCAAATGTTTCATCCTTATGAGCTAGAAAAAGAATTCGAGTGTATCTAGAAAAGTCATCAACAATAACAAAAGTATATCTCTTGCCTCCAAGGCTTAAAGTTCTTGTTGGATCAAATAAGTCCATGTGCAATAATTATAATGGCCTAAAAATTAAAATTTTATTTTTAGAATAAAAAAAAACTTCTAACTTGTTTGCCTTGTTGACATACATCACACACTTTGTCTTTTTCAAATTTGATTTGGGATAAATCAATCACCAATTTTTTTTTAAAGTTTGAAAATCAAGTTCATGTATGCATATCCAAGCCTTTTATGTCACAACCAATTAGTATCACTCAAGATGGCTAAACACCTGGTGTCATTTTTGAAAAAATCATTTAGAGTAAATGTATAAATATTTTCATGCCTATGACCTTCAAAAATAACTTTGTTATTGGTTGAATTTTCAATAACACACTTAGCATGATCAAAGACAACCCCGTGGTCTTTGTCATAATGTTGGCTTATGCTAAGAAGGTTATGTTTCAAACCATCAATAAGCAAAATATTTCAATATAAGAGAAAGAAATTTTACCGATACACTCAATTCTTATGATTTTTTCTTTGCTATTGTCTCCAAAAGTCACAAATCCACCATCTTTTGGTTTGAGAGATGCAAACATCGATTGGTTGCCTGTCATGTGTCTTGAACACGCGCTATCGAGATAACACATCCTGTCCTTGAATGAGGATTTGAGACACATCTACAAGGAGAATCAAGTTTTGATTTTTGGTACCCAAATTTTCTTGGCTTCTTTGGTGTTAGTTCCTGGAGGATGTGTTCATTTAGGAACCTAAATCTTCTTGATATAATTATTTGAAAGTTTTCTATGTGAACAATGTGTAACTGTATGTCTCTATTCATAGCAATGAAAACATGTAGCATTTTTATGATTTAAAGATGTTTTGGCAAAAATATTGCTTAAGAACTTTTGTTTTTTCTTTGGTTTATACCCAATTCTGGCTTTATCAAAAATATATTTTTGCTTGTCAAGAAGTTTGTCTAAGTTGTTCTTTCCTTGAGTGAACTTATAAACAATTTTGGTAAGATCTTCAACTTTTTCAATCAAAACCTTGTTTTCATCTTTCAAAACAGAGACTTGTTTTAATAAAACAAGTTTTTTATTTTTTAAAGTTTCAATTTCACTTGAGGAGAAAAGAACCAACTTCTTTAAAATAGAGTTCTTAGCACCCATTTTTCTCAATTCATCATGCAAATCTTCAAATTCATTTTGTAACTCATCTAAAGAGAAAGAGTAATGGGTTACCTCATCATCTTCTCTTGCCATGAGGCATAGATTTGTAACCTCGTTCTCTTTTTTTCATCTTTAGAGCTGCTGTCATCACTTTTGTCCCATGCGGCTATCATTACCTTCTTGAAGTCCTTCTTGAATTGCTTTTTGAGCAAAGAACATTCAGCTTTGACATGTCCAGGTTTCTTGCACTCATAGCAGATGATTTTCTCTTTCTTATAGTCATTTTTGAATTTGCTAGAGTTGCCTTCGAATTTGGTAGGCTCACCTCGGTGTCCTTTTTTCTTGAAGAACTTTCTTCCTCCTTGTTTCTTATTTCTAAGAAACCGTTTGAACTTCTTTGTGATGAGGGTCATGTCTTCATTCTCATCACTTGAGAAATCTTTTTCGAATTCTTCGTCATGAGTTGAAGACTTAAAGATGATGCATTTCTTCTTTTTGTTGTCATCCTCATCGTCTATCTTTATATTCATATCATAGGTCATAAGAGATCAAAGAAGTTCTTCTAGACTTAGCGTGTTGAGGTCTTTAGCTTCTTAGATAGCTGTGACCTTAGCTTCCCAACTCTTAGGCATGCACCTAAGAATTTTTCTCACTATTTCTGCATTTGTATAAATTTTGTCAAGAGATTTTAGTCCATTAATAATGTCAGTGAAGCGAGTAAACATATCAGATATGGTTTCATCATGCTTCATTTTAAATAACTCATAGTTATGCACAAGCAGGCTTATTTTAGTCTCTTTCACTTGGTTAGTACCCTCATAGGTAACTTCAAGTCTATCTCATATTTCTTTTGCGGTGTCACATGTAGAGATCCTATTGAACTCATTTAGGTCAAGTAAGCAATATAAGAGATTCATAACCTTAGCATTTTTTTAAATCTCTCTAATGTCATTTTCAGCCCATTTGGCTTTTGGTTTAGGGACGGAAGCCTCTTCAACGATTCCGGTGGGTCTTTTGGGTCGTAGTCTACGACTTGAATGCAGATTCTCATTCTAGGCTTCTAATAATTGTAATTTATTCCATTGAATAAGGGAGGTCTATTGGTCGACTGACCTTCAGATTGGATAGGTTCGATGCTAGTGGTTGCTATATAAACTCTTAGACAGTTAAGTAAAAAATAAGAACCCAAGCTCTGATACCAATTGTTAGTTGTAGACAACCCAAGAGGAGAGTGGATTAGGTCTTAAAAAAATAATAACAATTTTTAAAAAAATTTTGAAAACCTTTTAATATAGCACACAAATATAGCAAAATAAATAAAGATTAAAGCAATGCAAATATTAAAGAGGTTAAGGATTGAGAGAATGAACCAGATATCGAGAATTATAATGGTTCGGCTTCTTTCAAGTCTACGTTCACTCCTCAAATTTTTCCTTAAAAATTTTCACTATGTAGAAATCTTCACAGGTGCATTCCAAACATTTACAACTTCAAGACTTCTTTTGAGCTAACGAATATTTACGGACACATTCAAAAGCCTATATCAGCTTCAAGATGATCCTATAAAAATAATTCCTTATCTTTCTCTAATCACTCTTGAACTCTTCTTTGATGAGATTCACTCACTCATTCAAAGGATAAAGAGCGACTCATCCTTGAATACAATAAATAAAGTGATTTAATGAGAAACACTCACTCTCTTTACAAAAAATTAATTAACAATAAATGACGAGGTAAAGAGAGATGAGGAACAAGAGCTGGAGTTCAGCAATAAATAAGAGCTTGAGGATTTTGAGAATGAATCAAGCAATAGAATAGTGATTGTAAGTCTCCAATGAGATTAAATATTGAAAAGTAACTCTTTATATAAGCTTTTGAGCATTCATGACTGTTGGAGGTAGGTAAGGGCATTAAATGCCAAAAATTCAATCGTTGAAGTCTGCTGCAAATTTGAATCTGCATCGCAGGTGTCAACACAAAAGCCTTTGGTGTTGACACAAAATGTCTAGGGCATGAATCTTCAAGTGATTGGGTCGACACAAATCTTCTGAGGCATCAACACAAATTCTGTAATCTTCCTCACCAACACCACGGTGTCAACATAAATGAATTTTGTGTTGACTCATTTGAACTTTAGCATCCGGGACAGGATCATTTGTGTCGGTACAAATCTTAGTGTCGACACTAAACTTATGTAGAAATTCTCGGTATATTTGTGTCGACTCCTTTGATCATTTGTGTTGACACCAAATTTTTTCAGGTAAGCTCGGTATATGTGTGTCAACTCATCTTCAATTTTGTGTCGACACCTGAAATCTATAGGGGCCTCGGTTCTTTTGTGTCGACTCATTTGGCATTTGTGTCGACTCAAAGTTCCGGATACTAAAAGTGTGAAGCCACTGTTGTGTCGACACAAAACTAATTTGTGTCGACTCATTTTGAGTCTAGAGAGTTTTGGCTCTTTTGTGTTGACACAAAATTTATTTGTGTCGACACAAATTTTTTTATATCTGAAACATCTTTATCAAACAGTTAGGGCATCAAAACATTTGTTCAAAGGTGTTGACACAGTTGATAGTTTCAAGTAATCTTTGCCTTAAAATTTTGACTCAATTATCAATTGGGTTTAACGCAAAGTATTTTTAAGAATACTAAAGTGTTTTAATCTTTTTGTGAAATAAGTCATTTCTAATTTTGGCTAAATGTGTCAACTCTTTTGTTCAAAATATGTTAACACTTTTTAAAAATAAATAAATAAATATTATCATTTTAAAATCATTTATTTTTAGAAATAAATTTTTAAAAATTATCAAAATCAATATAAAAAACCCTTGGGCTAACACCTACGTTAAATCAAAACTTCATATTGAAAAACAAGCATAAGTAGCATTTTTATCACTGTATGTGACCGTTTTTACTACTTATCATAACCATTTTGACTACTTGTTGTCATGTTTTGGCCATGGCAATGGCACCTCTTGGGAATTTGCAACAGTATTTTGCTGTCGCTAATAATTTGTGATGGAATTTTATCGTCGCTAATAGTTTTTGTGACGGTATTCTACCATCGCCATGCGGTCGCAAATAGCATTTATGACGGCTTATTTTGTTTTTGCAACGAAAAGTCATAGTAACAAAAACTATTTTTCTAGTAGTGACTACTTTATATGACCACTCTTACTGTACGACATAATCATTCTTACTACTCAATATAATAGTTCTTCCCATAAAAACAAATGTCCATTAAGAAAAGTAAGCACAAGTATAGTTTTCACCATTGCATGTGACACTTACTATTTTATATAACCAATCTTACTACTTGATGTGATCATTTTTACCATTAAAACGAAGGTCTATTATGAAAAGCAAGCACATATATGATTTTTACCATTGCATATGACTACTTTTACTATTCAACATAACTATTTTTACTACTTTTAATCATGCCAACTGCATCTCTACGCATTGCTTTGGCTATGTCTTGGACACCTTAGGGCCTTGCTTTGAGCATGTCAATGGTATCTCTAGTTATTGCTTTGGCCATGTCAAGAGCATCTTTGGATGTTGTTTGAAAGCATGCTTGTGAATACCGCTTTATTTGATAATATGCTTTCATTATAAAATTTGAAAGCGTGTTTGTGCATACCGATTTATTTGGTAATATTTAAAAAGGAAATTATTTTTGCTAAAAACGCATTCATTATAAAATTTGAAAGTGTGCTTGTAAATGTCATTTTCTTTGTAATACTTCAAAACGTTTTTAATAAAAGAGCATAAGCATAATTAATTTAACCAATCATAGAATGCTATATATTCTTATTAGAACAAAAAATTTTCAAATTTTGAAAAAATTAAATTAAGAATTTTGAGCTCAAAGACATAACGATATTTTGCGATAATATAATTGATAGATAGATAATTTACTTTCTATATATAATGCTAATAGAATATAATAGAAGAGAAAATATATGAATAAAATTGCAAATAATTAAAAATATATAACTTTAAGAATGTTTGTTATTTTTACTATAAATATTTTTAAAATTATATTGATAAAATAGTATTTGTAAATGAATAATCTAAAAGTATATTTTTAATAATGTTAACATTTGATTTACTTTTTGTATATAATGTTAATAAAATATAATAGAAATGAATTGAATGATGTTACCATATATTATCTTGTTAATAATGTATTTATTATCTTGTTAATAATTTATACTATATATTATAACAAAGTAAATTCTAATTTAAATGGATAACCATAGAAAATAGTAAAAAAATAAAGTAAATTGATTTTTTTTAGTGGTTTAATTACCATAAATACCATAAATAATTTTAAATACTACTAAAACTAAATGAAAAGTGCAAACTACACTAATTCTAAGATATATTTTATTTTTTTTAATTTCATTGAATGTTAATTATAAAAAATAAATATTAAATACGTAATTTAGACTTACTTTCTATCAATTTTCTAATACAATGATCATGTTATTAGTTTATATACACAACAAACTATAAATAAATTTAGAATAATAATTTAAAAGAATATGAGCATTATATTATGTTCATCTAAAAAAAAAGTGAAGTTAAAGTAAATTTAAAATAATTTATAAGAATTTTTTAATCAATATTTTTACATACAAAATAAATAATTTGTTGAATTTGTTATTCAAAATAAACATGAAAATAACTTCAATTCAATATTTTATCCATATATATAATTTACATATCTTACTTTTTTTAATAACTCAATTAAAATTTAAATATTTGATATATTATTAAAATATATTAAATTTATGCCGTGCATAACACGAGTTAAAGTGCTAGTCTATATTTATTAACATTCGCTTGGCCTTTACTTTATTTTTTAATTAAAGTTAATTATTGTACTTTAATTATTAAAGTACAATATATAACATTGGCAGTATATCATAACTATTAAAGTATATAATAAACAATCTCTTATTATGTTGGATTTTATTGTACATTATAATAAACAATCTATTACTATGTAAATAAACATATATTATTAACAAGATAATAAATGTATTTATTAATAATAATTTAATAATTATAGTAAGAATGTTCATGTGAAATTAGTATTACACATTCTATGCAGGAAATTAATAAAATATATTATAATATTGTAAAATAAATCTCGTCCATAGTGAATGTTTATATTATTGTATTTAAAGTAATAATTTAATGTATTTGTTCATGTGTTGTTTGTTTTTAATAATTCTTAGGTTTACTTTAATATCGTTCTTTTTAATGTTAATTTTTGAAACTAATTTGTATGCATGTTTATTTTTTTCTCCTCTTTTTTTTTCCCCAAAAACAACACATGCCGTAAATTAACTATTACTTATTAAACGGTAGCTTACGTTTACTTTAATGGCTTAAGTATGACCCAAAGGCTATGTTTAATTCAAAAAAAAAAAAACAAAATATTTTTCTACTTTTTTTCATGAGTTGTTTAGTTATGTAAGGGGCCGTGGTCCATCCAACATTTATATGGTAAGAAAATAAACAAACACTTTTACCAAAATTATTTTAATCCTATTCAAATATAAGCAAACAAACAAAATACATTGTGGACCCTATTTTATCAAATTCTAAAACATGTGCATAAGAAATCATATCCATTGCATTACAAGACCCTAGGTCCATGCAACATTTATATGGTAACCATAATCAATCATACTTCTATATTATTGTATCGCACCTCTCACAATAGAAAAAAATTATACACTCAAAAGAAGAGTTTGATGATAGAGATAAAATAAAGTTTAAATAAAAATAAACGTAAGACATAAAAAAAGAGGAGAAACAAATATAGCCTTTTATAGGTTTTTTGTGTTGTTTGTTTTTGTGAAAAAATAATAAAAAAGTGCCATAGCGCCTAAGCAGGTGCTATTAGCGGCGCCCAACATGCTTTATTAGGCACCGAGTTCTAGCCCTTTTCCTTCAACTCGTGTGCAACGTGCGCTTAATTGCCTAGTTCAGCGTCGTAAACCAATAGTGTTGTCTGCCCATTCCTTGCCCAACCCTCCCTTAAGGCACCACATGCGTGTAGTTCTCTAATTTTGGCACCCATCGATCATGCTCTCAATCGCCCCCCTTCAAGTGTCACATGCATGCAGCTTTTTGGTTTCTGCGCACATGGCACGCTCAATCGATCGCCGGAGAGAGGGTGGGGAAGGGAATCGCACTTGCATATTTGCTACCTTTAAAAAATTAACGGACGGCTCAATTAGATTTTTAAATCTAAGGGCTGAAAACATTCCCAAAACTGCTTTGGGCTATGCGAGTCGTTCCCAGGCCCTTCACCAACGGGTTTAAGAAAATTTAAATGGTGGGCCATGAAGATTATGGTTGCTGTGATAGGTCATCTCATAGCATTGGGAGCATTGCTTTGTGACATGGAAAACAGCTATGAGCAGCTTTTCTTGGTGCAAGTGGAAACCTTTTTTTTTGTTACAGTGGGCCCACCGGTGCAATAATTAATGTGAAGTTTGGTTGATTATTTGTGGCGGTACCTCTTGGGATTTTATATACTTGGTGGTCCCGCTGAATTTGTCTGAAGGTTATCAATGACCTCAACGATTTTGTTATCAGATTTTTATATTCAATAATACTATAATTTTAAAAATTATTTTTAAAAATTTATTTAAAATTTAAAATTAATAATTTAAATTTATTTACAGTATGACTTACACAAGATACAATTAAATTTGAATTTTTTATTTTAAATTTGAGAAATTTTATAGATTCTTTTTCAAAAATTTTAGAATTACCGTTTTATATTATTTAGGAGTTGTTTGATGCTCACTCGCTTGGGTACGAAGATAGGTTCGATAGTTTTTGGCTGACTTATAGTTGTTATGTTCTGAGCTAATTTTGAGTTTTTTTTAGTTATGTGATGCGTTCTAACTATGTAAGTTGTGCGCAATTTTGTAAATAGTTTTTTTTTTTTATTAACATGTTTGTGCGTGAAATATATTTTGTTGATAGTTTTTCTCCGCTTAGAGTGAGGATTTTGATTTTATTTGTTAAATATGATTAGGACGTAGATTTATAGTGGCATTTGTGTAGTTTTTTAGGATATGTTTCTTGTATTCATGTAATTTTTTTATATGTTATAATTAATTACCTAAAAAAAATTCTCCAATAAAGTATGAATACATTAACATAAATAGTAATCCTCTAAAATCAAAATCACATAAAAAATGAAAAAAAATATATAGTTTATATATATGTAACTTGTTCTATATATAAAGAGCATATATATCTATTATTTTGATAATATTTAAAAATATAATCTATTAAGTTGTTCAATTAATGATGGAAACTTATCTCAAGATAAAATTTTAAAATAGAACTTATAATTAATTATTTTAATAATTAAATATGAAAATATACACATGCTTTTGAACAGAAGTATAAAGAATGATTGGTATGCACGTAAAGAGGGGAGAGGGGCATTTATGCTAAGGTTGTCTATTGCTTTGTCTCGCGTAATCTTCTCTCCAAATATTTTAATGAAATAATAAATTATGGCCTGGTTTGGCAATTCGTTTTAAATTGATTTTAAATTAGGTTTTTTATTTTTTTATTTAAAACTTAAAAAGTTAAAAAGTTTTGTTTAAAAATCCAAAGGCTTTTAATCTTTTATCATTTTTACTTTTTTACATAATTCTTTTTATATATTTGTTAAAAATACCATAACTTTTATTATACGTATCTATTATTATAAAAATTATATTTTTATAATTTTCTTATCAAAATTTATAAAATAAGATTCATATTAAATATAAAATTATTTAAAAATAAATTTAAAAAGATTGTAATAATTTTAAGCTAAACTTTTGATTTGTTGACTTAATATTACTTTAAGTCAAAAATTTTAAATTATTGATTTTTAGCTTAAAATCAATCACATTATAATTTACTAAACGAATTTTTAATTTATTTAGTATAAAAATAACTTTAAAAAAAATTTAAACTTAAAACTAAGTTACCATCTATATACGTGATTATTCTAGTAGTCTAATCCTATCTCATTCATCTCATTGTTCTAAAAACAAAAAAAACCAAAAAAAAGAAAGTTTAATTTCACCTAATTGGGGCCCACAGTTGCTTGGAAAAGTAGTTGCTTGAATATAATATTTTTTCTTTTCCCGTAGATTTCTTTGTCTAAGAAGGTGAAGGGAGCGGATTACAAGTAACAAATTAATATAAGAGATGACGGATGACCCTAACATTCACAATCGCAATGTATGAACTCCATTTTCCGTTTCTGCAAAATCAGTCTTGCTGTTCCATTGATCCATTAGAGCCCTTATTATTAAAGTGAACCGGCTGCCATTCCAGTAACAGGTTCGTGACAGTTATCATCCATTTTCTGTATCATTTTGCACTGGAATTCACAATAACATTTGTGAAGATCTAATTTTTCTAATTGATCTGTGATTGAAAATCTATGTAGCTAGCTGGTATTACTGTTTAGAATAACTGAAAAAAGGAACAGCGCTTTGATGTTTCTCTTTCCTCTCCGTGTAGCTCCTGGTCCTAGTTTATTCGATTAGCAGCGGCGACCATGAGAAAAACCAGATTACAAACCATTCACCCATCGGTGACAGTTCACGAAGACGAACAGCAATTATCATATCGTGCGGTGACCAAGTTACGGGTCGATCATCCACACAAGAAACAAAGACGACGGGAGAAGTCTCTTCGCTTGTTGCTCGCAATTGATGGTGGTGGTTCTGTATGGTACGCCGTTCTCTCCTTCGTCGGATTACATCTATTCGACTTTTCCGATGAAGGGAACAACGGAAAAACGACAGATCAAACTGCACAATTAGAAGAAATTAAATTTCCATCGGGGGTCGATGCCAATATCTTCGGAATGGGCTTCTGCGTGTCGGGCTCCGAAGTATACCTCGTCGGCGGTCAAAAAGCGGAAAAGGAGTCCTCAGATTCCGACTATGGGGGAGAAGACAAAGACAGCGCTCCTTTACCCACGTATAGTCCGTACGATTACAGCCCAAGTGTGTTCGTGGTTAAATTTGAAGATTCGCAACCCTTGGAAGTATGGGAAGCTCCTGCGATGGAATCAGGGAAGGCTTCTCCGCTAGTCGTGAAGGTGGAGAAAACCATATATGCCCTCGCCGGAACGCCGGTAGCGATGGTGCCAAAGCCTGCTTTTGAGGCATATAACATAATCAGAAAAGAGTGGGAGGGACTTGACAGCCCTCGGTTTCTTCAACCCTACTCTAAGTACTTCCAGGATCCCCAGTTCTGCAGCTTCGCTGTCATTAAAAAAATTATTCACGTGTCCACCTCTAGATCATCCTATTCCTATCACACTGAGAGAAGGAAATGGGCCCGCTCCAAATTGTTCGACGATGCTCCACCAGAGCTCCGCCGTCCATGGGTCAACGTTCGATATCCGCGTCACTTCGACTGGATGAACCCCCTAAAGAGCAACAAAGACGAAGAAAAAGACTATGGTCTCCCGTTTAGCTTCGACGGCCACGCCGTTTTGTGCGGCGAGGATGTGCTGATTGGGGTGGTTCCATCCCAAGGGGTTGTTGCTTACAAATTGGTCGATGCAAAGGTTAAGTATTACAAATCTCTGGAAGACCTAGAAATCCCAACTGATTCAACATCGGCCTACTTGGTTGATTTCAAGGAGGGGTACCTTTGCCTCGTGTCTTTTCTCGACCCGGATCAAGCCATAGAAGAAGGCAAGTCTGCGATTTCCATCAAACCCTTTCACATTTTCAAATCTAGATACGATCTGCGCCCCAAAGATGAAAATACCAAGATCCTGAACTGGTCCGACGACGACAACGACAAGTTGGACGACGAAAATTGGATTTATAAGGTCGGGAAATCGATCTCTCCAGAATTCACAGAAAAACTTCTAGTTCTAGCGGACAAAATTTGGAACCCTCTTGGCTGCTTTGCGCTATAAATAAATTTTTGTGGGGGTAATTATATGTAAATATATTGTCTCTTTATTGTTGTTCTATTGTTGTCCCATTTGCCCGTGCTAAAATTGTTTACAAAAATAAACAGTCCGACAGAAATTTCAAAATCATGCAATTGCTTTGGATCCTTTTATCTTGTTTTAAAACTTCGTCTGAAAAATCACAAAAAACAAAATTGAAGGAAATATAAAATGAATTTTATTACTTTAAAGAGAATCGATTACAAGATTTAAGAACTACGAACTACTCCTATGAACTTCAAATATAAATTACAAATAAAATAAATATAAAATAAAATAAAAAAGGTAATTTCCCGTGATGTGTAAGTGTGTCCTTTGATCCTATAATTGTTCCTTTTATAAACGCCCACATAATTGCCTACTGCTTGATTGTTTCTCCTTAATGGATCACCACATTTTCTCCATGTTCTCCATAATCAATTGCCCTGCAATAGGCGATTACCACTTACTGTAAGGCTCCAACAACCGCATTAGAATCTCCTCCTTAACTACTTTCCATGTGGTTTGAAAATGCTTAAAAACTGCTATCTGTTGGGAGATAATCCAACGCCATAAATATATACATACTCGGTGATCCAGAAAATACATCTTTATTAACTTTCAACAATTACAATAATCTAAAATTACAGAAAAATAAAAT
>JAOTRH010134776.1:0-14095 GCA_034768845.1 Heliamphora exappendiculata | reverse complement strand
GACTTTAGCGCACTGGCAGATTGTACCAAGCTCATTGTCGATGCGGTCACCAAGGAAGTAAAGAATTGGTCTATCGAATCTTCTGACGCGCATGTTATATATCCTGAGTCCAAGTTTGAGTCGGAGTCTGTAGTTGAGGGCACGTCTATTAGTGCTCCTCTCCCTGCTTTTACCATTGAGTTTGTAATTCCAACTGTTCTTAATGACATGAACAAGATTTCTGGTTACTCTGCTTTATTCGATTTATTTCATACACTTTCTGACGATTTTGAATTCGACGGGGATATCCCTGAAGAAATAAAACTTTTAATAAAAAGAGAAGAAGAAATGCTTACCCAATCAATAATTGAAGAAACTTTGTCAATAAATCTGGGTGATGAAACTAACCCGCAAAATGCTCAAATTGGTTCTTCTTTATCCTTAGCTGAATAAGAATAATTAATAACTTTATTAAAAGAATTCAAAATGTGTTTGCATGGTCTTACGAAGATATGCCTGGAATTGATCCTGATATTGTCCAGCACCATATTCCCCTATACCCTGATGCTAAACTGGTCAAACAAAAATTAAGACGAATCCGGCCAAAATGGGCTTTGAAGATCAAGGAAGAGGTTACCAAACAGATCAGCGCAGGATTTCTAATGGTAATCGAGTATCTGAAATAGGTCGCCAATATAGTGCCAGTTTTAAAGAAGGACGGTCGTATCCGAGTTTGCGTGGACTTTCGGGACCTCAGCAAAGCCAGCCCAAAGGACAACTTTCCACTGCCACACATCGACGTCTTGGTAGACAGTACGACGGAGCATGCCTTGCTATCATTCATGGATGGCTTCTCCGGGTAGAACCAGATGCTGATGAATCCTGAAGACAGAGAAAAGACGACATTCACCATGCCTTGGGGCACCTATTGTTACCGTGTTATGCCATTTGGCTTGAAGAATGCTGGGGCAACCTATCAAAGGGCTACCACTACCTTATTACATGACATGATACATAAAGAGGTTGAAGTGTACGTGGACGACATAATAGTCAAGTCTAAGAATCAGGATGGCCACATTATAGCACTACAAAAATTCTTTGAGAGGATTCAAAAGTACAAGATGTGGCTTAACCCACAGAAATGTGCATTTGGAATCACAGCCGAAAAAATGCTTGGATTCATAATCACCCAATGGGGCATTGAAGTCGACCCCTCAAAGATTAAAGAAATTTTGGAAATGCCTCCTCCGAGGACCGAGCGAGAAGTCAGGGGTTTTCTGGGAAAGATCCAATTCATCAGCCGCTTCATCGCAAAATTGACAACTACCTGTGAGCCCCTCTTCCGCCTGTTGAAGAAGGGAGTCAAGTTTGAGTGGGATCAGAAATGCCAGAACGCCTTTGATGCCGTACGATAGTACCTACAAAACCCTCATGTTCTAGCTCCTCCCGAACTTGACAGGCCACTGATCATTTATTTGTCAGTGACTGACTCAGCTATGGGATGTATGCTGGCACAGGAAGGCAAGACTGGAATTGAAAAGGCCGTCTACTACTTAAGCAAGAAAATGACCAGGTCAGAAATACAGTACACGCCGCTGGAGAAGACGTGTTGGGCCTTGGTTTGGGCTTCCCGAAAATTGAGGCGTTACATGTTGTCTTTCACAGTGAATATCATCTCCCGGATGGACCCGTTGAAGTACCTATTCGAAAAGCCAGCACTAACAGGAAGGCTAACCCGATGGTTGCTGCTATTATCCGAGTTTGATCTCCAATATGTCACCCAGAAGTCAGTCAAAGGCAGAGTAGTGGCAGAATTTCTGGCCGACCAACCAGTTGAAGGGGATGAAGACATAGAATTCCAATTTCCCGACGAACAGCTAATGAAAGTCGGGGATGACAAATGGGCTCTATATTTTAATGGCGCATCCAATCAATATGGCTATGGAATCGGAGTCCTTGTCACCCCCGATGAGTCACATGTTCCGTTGTCCTTAAAACTCAATTTTGAAGTCACCAACAATTAGGCTGAGTATGAAGCATGCTTAGCAGGATTGGAGGCAACCTTAGAACTAGGGGCAAGGAAACTGGAAGTCATTGGAGACTCAGCAATGGTAGTTTCGCAAGTAAGAGGAGAATGGAAGGTCAGGGATTTAACCTTAATTCTATACCATCAAGAGCTGGAGAAGCTGATACCGTGCTTTGAATCAATAAAATCTTTACTCATGTGCCGAGACTGCAGAATAAGTTCGCCGATGCACTGGCCACCCTTGCATCCATGATTGACATACCATCCGGAGTACAGATGAGACCTCTGATAATAGAGCAGAAAAAAAGCCAGCATACGAGATGACAGCTGCTATTGGGAAGAGCATTGACGGCCTTCCATGGTACGTTGACATTCAGAACTTCATAGAGAAAGGAGAATATCTCAAGTTTGCCAGCAAAAAGGACAAAAGGGCAATACGATGACTATCTGCGCTGTTTGTCATTTGTGGTGGTAGACTGTACAAATGAGGACATTCTAGGGTCAACAAGCTGTGTGTAAACATTGAAGAGGGCCAAGAGCTGATGAAAGAAATACACATCGGAGTCTATGGGCCGCACATGAGTGGAAATATGTTAGCCAAGAAGATCCTACGACAAGGGTACTTTTGGATGACGATGGAGAAGGATTGTATACAGTTTGTGCGGAGGTGTCATAGGTGTCAGATTCACGCAAACCTCATACATGTTCCCCCGTCTCAGCTGTATAATCTAACGTCACCATGGCTGTTCTCAGTATGGGGCATCGACGTGATTGGTAGAATAACACCGAAGGCATCTAATGGACATGAGTTTATCTTAGTGGCCATTGATTATTTCACTAAGTGGGTGGAAGCAGCTTCTTACTTGGTATTGAAGGCCTCCAATGTCGCTAAGTTTATCAAGCAAAACATCATTTGCCGATACAGGGTACCGTATGAAATTATCTCGGATAATGGCTCACATTTCCAAAGAGAGGTTTTAGATCTTTTTGAAGAATACCGGATAGTGGCTCATAAGTCCTCGCCATATCGATCACAGACCAATGGAGTAGTCGAAATAGCAAACAAGAATATTAAGAGGATTCTACAAAAGATGATTAACTCACATAAAGATTGTCCGAAACATCTACTATTTGCGCTCTGGGGATACCGAACGTCAATCATAATCTCAACAGGAACAATGCCATACTCTCTAGTGTATGGGATGGAAGCTGTTCTTCCCATTGAGGTGAAAATCCCTTCACTAAGAGTAATGGCTGAGGCCAGTATTTCAGAAGCAGAATGGCAGATGAACGGAATGGAGGAGTTGCTCTTGTTCGATGAAAGAAGGCTGCAAGCTTTATTTCATGTACAAGGTTACCAAAGGAGGATAGCCTGAGCGTTCAATAAGAAGGTCAACACTCAAGATCTTAGAGAAGGCAATCTGGTTCTTAAGGAAATCAGAGCTCCCATCTTCGACCTGAGGGGTAAGTTTAAACCAAACTGGTCCGGACCATTTCTCATCAAAACCATCATGACTGGTGGTGCAGTCATTATCATGGATTTGGATGGCAATGTATTCTCTACTCCATTTAACCTCGATCAACTCAAAAAATACTATTCCTAAGGTAAAAATAAGATAAAAATAAAAGTTCGCTGAGTTGAAAATCGAAAAGGCAACTCAAACAAAAGTTAGAGTAGCCCGCAAGGTCGAAAACTCGAAAGGGCGACCTTGGCAAAAGTTGGGACATTACAAAAGGAGAGCGTCAATACTTGAGTGAAAATCGAGCCTGAACTACGTTAAGGCCTGATTCCATCTTTTTGGGATACGTAGGCAGCTTCTTTCAAGAAGTCCAGCCGCTTTTTTTTGTTTTAACCATCTTTGAATATGAGTAAGACTAATACAAATTAATTTTCGGATTTTGATAATAAAGACATTCAAGCTTTGGATAAATTTAAACCATCTTAAACACAAAGTGGGAATTGTTCATTACTTCAGATAAGACTACAAAGTTCTAAAATAAAGGGAGGGCACACAAGTCCCAAACTCTATCAAAAAAAAAGAGAAAGCTGTGAAATTTTTCTCAAAACAAAGCAGAGGTTCTCAAATCCTCCTCCTTTTCACTGCTTGTTTTCCCTATTCTCCATCTTTCTTTTCCCTATTTTGTGTCAACCATGTCTTGTATTCAGCAGAAAGATTAGGACACCGCAACTCGTGCATCTCCATCAATGAGCGAGATGGCCAGGCATCCCGATACCGTGCCAAAAAAGGAGCCCGCAGTGCAGAAGAAAACAAACGATCTTGAATGTTGGAAAATATGATATGGCTTCGCCCGAACTGCCACATGATCCTGTGAGGGTAGTAGTATGTAGTCTGACGCAGACCAATCACCAGAACGTAGGGTGATCCATAGTGGTCAGAGTCATAGCAGGAATCTACCACCAAGGGCATTGCCAGGTAATGTCTGGGCCAGTTAGGGCAGAAAGATATCGTCGCCAAGATGCCTCAGTGTCACATATCTGATAACACAGACAGCAAGGGAAAACAGCGGTATTGTGTCTATTAGTAGGAGGTTTCTGTATAAGGTTCACCTTCTCCATCAACCAGATCTACAGCAAGAGTTAGAATAGTAAGAGAAAGACCTTTGCAGTATAACAGAGAACTTGATACATAGGAAGATGTTAAGCTCACCTGGAGAAGTAAGGGGCTGCCAGCAAAGGTAGTGGTTTCGCCACGATGAACAGCGTCTAAGCCCAACAGTGTCTCAACCAAAACCAGGGGCACAAAGTCTTTCCCCATCCACATTTGGCCAGCAATGTTAACTAGGGCACAACTAACCCACCCATCGGAAGGGACAAGTAGATACTGGGCCAGGAGGCAGAAGCAAAGTGCATAATGACGTCGCAGCTGAAAGTGGAGATCGTTGAGGTCACCAGTAGGATAAAATCTCTCAATAAGCCATGAGATGTCAAGCCAGTCATCCGAGGTCAGAAGGGAAGCCTCCATCCTGGATAGACCACAAAATTACATCACCTGGTACCGAGCTGAGAGGAAGGGAGTAGGAACGACAACAGAGCCTCGCGGAGCCAAGTCCAAAATGGCAGCAAACTCCTCCACAGTGGGACAGAGTTCTTCGAGACCAAACGGAAAGACATGGGACTACAGATCCCATAGTTGTGCAGTAACCATCAGTAAAGGTCTGTTAATCTTCACGGTTCTCAGTGAGAAAAGGGCATTCAAGCCAAATGGGGAGAAGTTCAGACGTTTAATGTGGAAAAGTGTTTCAATCCATAAAGAAAGAAGAGAAGCCATTTGAGTTGGAGTAACAATAAATAGGGCATCCAGGACTGTATTTATAAGGCTAGGAAGGGCAAAAAATTAGAATTTTGGCAAAAGGCACGAATAATGTGGCGACCGCCAACTCTAAAAAGCATAGTACAGTGACATCATTCCTTTGACTAGGCGACCGCTATGTTGAAGCGGGTAACCGCCAAGTAGACATTTTGGGAAAGTGGCGACCGCCATGTTAAAGTATGGCGACCGCCACGTTGGAACATGGTGGGTATGGGATAATTTACGGTTGTGACAACTAAACTATGCATCCAAGGCAAGTTCGAGCTGTAAATAAGAGAGAATCATGCATCGGATAGATAAGAAGATAATAAAATGGCACGAAGGCTCAAAAATGCAGTATAGTGTATTAGAATGAAAACAGAGGCACGCAGGCCTATGGATCAAATGTATGAATATGTATCAAACCGAGGCACGCAGGCCAATAAAAAAGCAAATATAAAAGCTTGGGGGGGAGAACTCTCTCTCTCTCAAGCATGTCTCGGGCGAACTCGCCGGGAAGGGCCAGCCTCCTTCGAGTTGTCATCCTCGAAGAGTCCGTGAAAGTCATCACCGTCGTTGCTACTGGAAGAAGAAACAACTTTGGATCGACTCTGAGCAAACAAAACTGACCCTCTGGAATGAGCTTGGGAGGAAGCACGAGACCCGCGACCATGTGCTGGAACTGGGGCAGGGGTAGGAGCAGGAGGTGGAACAGCAGCAGCTACAGATGGTTGTCAAAAGAAATAATAATAATAAGAAAAGAGTACAAAGGAGAAACAGAAAAAATCAAATAGGACAAACACTTACCAGGCAAGGAGCAAAAAAAACCCAAGCTGCGCGTAGTGCAGCATCCTGCTGGCGAACAAGGGTCCGCAGGCCGCTCATCACCAGCATGAGATGATCTAGCCAAGCCTGATCCGTCTGTTGAAAAATAAAGCAAAACTGAGTACTCTACGAATAAAGAAGAGCGAAAAAAATAGTGAGAAAAGGGTCAAACCTGAGCATGCTTTGGCTGAAACTACGGAGCTGGAGGAACCGGGATAGGAATGTCGAAAGCATACCTGTCTACAAAGGAAGATACAGTCCAGGGTATCTCGACTCTCCCAACCCTAGCTCCACCAACTGGACCAGCATCTCCACCAGCTAGACTAGCATCTCCACCAGCTGGACCAGCATCAGTAGTAGCAGCTCCAGCATCAACACCCGCAGCATCTGGTGCCTGTCCTCGTCTCCTGCCTCCTAGGACAACCGGGCCGGGTCTTAGTGGCCCCATCAAATGAGCCCGGGCCTAGGTCATAGAGTCTCCCTCCGCTACAAGCAACTCTATAGCAGGGGTTCCCATAGTCTCCAGCAAAAGGTCAACCCGACCTAGATCCTCAGTCCGGCGCATACATGCCGGAGGAACCACTGGGATCCGGAAGTCATCCAGGCCGAGCGACTGGCAAACCACTCGCTCTCCCAGATAGTACTCCCGCCTCCAATAGGATACGCCTCGCAACGATGTCGCGGCTATGCATCAGATCTGCACCGGCCCGATCCTCTTCCCCCTCTAGACATTCCAATGGACCTGCAAAGTACAATGCAATGCAAGGAACAGTAAGACATACAGTATGATGAATAGTGTGCAGTAAACATTGCCCAGTGCAGTACAGTATAGTGCAGTGAACGGAATGAAGAATAGTGCAGTGTAGTACAGTGAATAGCGCAATAAGCAGTATAGTACAGAAAGCAGTGTATTGAACAGAAAATAAAGGTACCTGGTCAGGGGTCAGCCGGTCCAAAGACACCCAGAATCGGTCAAGATCCTTCCCTCCGGCTTTCTTCCCCTTCAGCCCACGGGACCACCGGGCCGCACGGGGAATAACTAGAGGGTCTGCCGCAAAGTTTGCTGGGATGTGAAGCCCGAGGAACTCATAGGTCCATAACTGCAAATAAGAAGATGTTAGCAAGAAGAAATAACAAGATAAAAAAATGGGTGAAGAATTACGAGAATTGAGTCGTACCTCCCAGACTCTCCAGTATCCCCCAATGCTGAGCTCTTGAGGGAACCAGGTCAGTGTCCTCATAAAACTGTAAAGAGTGGCCAGAGCAGCGCCGCCCCAATCATAGGATGCGACCCGATCAAGACGAGCTAGGCCGCCCAAGTAATGCAAGTGATGGGTATTCTCCTTGTTCCAAAACAAGGAGGTACCGAACGTATACATAAGAAAGCCTCGGGTGACCCACTCGTAGTGGCAAGGCTCAGTGCACTGGAAGTGTCAGAAGCGGTCAAAAAACTAGGTGTATCCGACTCGATCCCGGTCCATCTGCACGGGGACAGTCCCGAGGAAATACAGTAATGCGTCAGGAGACTGCGCAATGGTAGGATCGAATGGGATGGAAGCTCCTCCAACTCGAATGCTGGTGATGAGGGCAAAATTCAAAGGCGTTAGAGCAGCCTCGAAGGTGGTGAAGTGGAAGGTGTTAGTGGTATCCCACCACTGCTCGGCCAGGGCTGTCAGCCATACCCGGTCGTTGCTTGTCCTACCCAGCAGGGGTATGAAACGAGCGAAACCAAAGGCATCAATGTAAGCCCGACTGGGACCAGGGAGGGCATCATATCACTCTAACACCTCACCAAAGGCAGAACCCCCAAAACCTCGGACATAATGACCAGCCTGTAAAAGAAGACAGATAGAGAACATATAAAGAACAAGTCAAGAAAACAAAGTGCAGGAAATATCTGAAGGCAAAGCCCTAGGTTCTTGTGCAAGTGACAACCATTCAGTTTCTTTCAAGCCCTAAGAAACTAAGCACCCTAACCCTAGGTTCGTGATTCCTAGTGTCCCTAAGTCATGGTGCACCAGGCAAATTTCTATTATTCTATACTAAATTTCTTCCCAAGTGTTTATAAAAAAATAATAATAATAAACAAATAAAAAAATATAATAATAATGAAAAAAGAGAAAAAGAGAACAAAAATCTTCCTAAAATTTCTGGAATTTTCTAAGAGTTTTCACAAATTTCTAGGATTTTCTTAAAATTTTTCTTAAATTTATAAGATTTTCTAAAATTCTCCTCAAATTTTTAAGGTTTTCTAAAAATTTCTAGGGTTTTCTTAAAAGTTTTCCTAATTTTCTAAAAATTTGCAAGATTTTCCAAAATTTTTCTTAAATTTTTTAGGATTTTCTAAATATTTCTAAGATTTTCTTAAAATTTTTCTAATTTTCTCAAAAATTTTCTTAAATTTATAGGATTGCTCTTAAATTTTCTAAGATGTTCTAAATATTTTTAAGATTTTTTGAAAATTTTCCTCAAAATTTCTCAAAATTTTCCTAATATTCTCTCAAAATTTTCTCAAATTTTTTCTTAAATTTATAGGATTGGTCTTAAATTTTCTAGGATTTTTCTCGAATTTCTAAAATTTTCTCAAAATTTTCTTAAAATTTTCCTCGAATTTCTAGAACTTTTCTCAATTTTTTAAAATTTTTTTTCTCGAATTTCTAGAATTTTTCTCAAAATTTTCTAAAGATTTCCAATTATTTTTGAAGTTTTTAAGATTTACACCATTTTAAGATTCTTTCCAAATATTCTAAGGTTTACGAAATTGTCCAAAAATTTTCTTGATCTTCAAAAAAAAAAAAAAAGAGATTCCCCCCCTTAGATTTGTGTTTTTCTTTAAAATAAACAATAAAAAAAGTTTAAGCCTTTTTAAGATTTTTGCTAAAATAATTGCCCATTTTTGTTGGTTGTTTAAAATATCTTAATTGTCTCTACTGTTTTGATTTTCACTGTATAGGTACATAAACTAAGCTCAAATTCCAATCATCATTCATCAATTAACATTCACACATCAAAATCACTCAACACATCAAAAATAAATCATCATCAAAACACATCATATGGGGGATCCTAAACAAGCGGCTACATTTGATATTTCATACTCTGGTATTAAGATAAGTGATGATGGAGTACTTACCGATGGGCGCTGACGAGACATATGATGGTCGGGCTCCCGCAGTAGAACGTCGGTTGCAACAGCATCGGCCGGGAGCTCATAGCGTCTCAAGCCACGTGGAACCGTGCGATGAGGTAATGGATCGTACGTGTGCGGGTAAAAAGGTGCCGAATGACCGTCTCCAGCATCGGGGGCCAAAAAGTCAGCCATCACAGCCTCTGCAGCAGCATCAGCAGCCGCCTGAGCCTCGGCAGCTGCTCGTGCCTCCTCCTCAGCAGCATGATGGGAAGCTCGGTCTGCCTCAAGAATGAGGGCATCCATCGCAGCAGTGGGTTGCGTTGAAGTAACCCCACCAGCAAGAAGGCTAGTGGACGTACCCATGAGAGTACGCAAGGAAGAGCTCCCAGTAGCAGCGGGACCTCGTCGTGCCCCCAAATCATCGTCTCCCTGGCCTTGGCCTGCCACAAAGAGGAATGGGATCACAAAGAGTAGTGTGAACATCGTTTGAAGTAAGAAGAAGCAATAAGGAAGCAAGAGAAGGCTTGGAGGCTTGAAAGAGCAAGAGAGGGTTTGAGCGTGCGAAAAGGTTAGAGAGAGAGAGAGAGAGAGAGAGAGGAAAGTGCAGAATGAGCCACACTCGCACGCCTTAAAGAGCCTGGTACGTGTCCTAAGGTGGCGGTCATCACATCTAAAGTGAGCGATCGCCAGGTTTCCCAAAAGTCACACAACGACCGCCATGCTGGAAGGGTTTTTACCCGGTGGTCGCCATGTCAGAAGGATTTTGTCTTGGCGACCGCCAGGCCAGCCAACGGTCATATCGTGTCAGCGCGTTATTATGGCGTTTTGGGGACCTTAAGGGCCTGTTTGGGTGTTTTTATTTCGTTATTTATGTTTACTTTACTATGTATGCATCTGCTTAGCAAAAATAATCTTTTTAAAAAAAAGAGTAAATAATAAATAATAAACTTTGTTTCCTTAAAATTTTATTCCTGCTACTTCATCTCGAATTTTTAGGTCTTAACTCGACCTATTAATTCGTAGTTTTTCACTACGATAAATTTAATTTGAAGCCACAAATTTGGCTTTTGATTATTTTTAATATGGTATCTCATCCCGAATTTTAGGTCTTAACTCAACCTATTAATTCGTGATATTCTCTCCGATAAATTTCAAAACCTTAACTTGGCTTTTATCTCGTACCTCGCTCTAACTCATCGGTCCTCCTCATGATCTTAAACTGACTCGGTCCTCCTCAAGACCATAAACTGACTCATCAGTCATCCTCATGACCTTAAACTGACTCGTCAGTCCTTTTCATGACGTTAAACTGACTCGGTCCTCCTAATGACCTTAAACTAACTCGCCCTCATTAAGACCATAAACTGACACGTCGGTTCTTCTCATGACCTTAAACCGACTCATCGGTCCTCCTCAAGACATAAACTGACTCGTCGATCGTCCTCACGACCTTAAACTGACTCATCGGTCTTCTTCACGACCATAAACTGACTCGTCGGTCGTCCTCATGACCTTAAAATGACTTGGTCCTTCTCATGACCCTAAACTGACTCGGTCCTCGTGACCTTAAACTGATTTGGCCCTCCTCGTGATCTTAAAATGACTCAGTCCTCCTCAAGATCATAAACTGACTCGTCGGTCCTCCTCACGACCATAAACTGACTTATCTGTCATTCTCATAACCATAAACTGACTCGTCGGTCCTACTCATGACCCTAAACTGACTTGGTCCTCCACATAACCACAAACTGACTCGGTCCTCCTCAAGGCCATAAACTGACTCGTCGGTCCTTCTCATGTCCTTAAATTGACTCATCGGTCCTCCTCAAGGCCATAAACTGACTCGTCAGTCCTCCTCACGACCTTAATCTGACTCGTCGGTCCTCCTCACGACCATAAACTGACTCGTCGGTCTTCCTTATGACCTTAAACTGACCCGGTCCTCCTCATGACCCATAAACAGACTCGATCCTCTTCTTGACCTTAAACTGACTCGATCCACCTCATGACCTTAAACTAACTCGATCCTCCTCAAGATCATAAACTGACTCGTCGGTCCTCCTCATGACCATAAATTGACTTATCGGTCCTCCTCATGACCTTAAACTGACTCGGTCCTCCTCAAGATCCTAAACTGACTCGATCCTCCTCAAGACCATAAACTGACTCATCGATCCTCCTCAAGATCATAAACTGACTAATCGGACCTCCTCATGACCTTAAACTGACTCGTCGGTCCTCTTCACGACCTTAAACTAACTCGTTGGTCCTTCTCACGATCATAAACTGACTCGTCGGTCGTTCTCATGACCTTAGATTGACTCATCGGTCCTCCTCACGACCTTAAACTGACTCGTCGGTCCTTCTCATGACCACAAACTGACTCGGTCCTCCTTATGACCCTAAACTGACTCGATTCTCCTCATGACCTTTAAACTGACTCGGTCCTCCTCATGACCTTAAACTGACTTGGTCTTTCTTAAGACCATAAACTGACTCGTCAGTCCTCCTTACGACCATAAATTGACTCGGTCCTCCTCATGACCTTAAATTGACTCGGTCTTCTTCATGACCTTAAACTGACTTGGACCTCATCAAGACCATAAACTGACTCGTCGGTCCTTCTCATGACCTTAAACTGACTCATCGGTCATCCTCAAGACCACAAACTGACTCGTCGGTCCTCCTCATGACCTTAAAGTGACTCGTATGTCCTCCTCACGATCATAAATTGACTCGTCCATCCTCCTCAAGACCCTAAACTGACCCGGTCCTCCTCAAGACCCTAAACTGACTCGGTCCTCCTTATGACCTTAAACTGACTCGGTCCTAATCAAGACCATAAACTGACTACTCGGTCCTTCTCATGACCTTAAACTGACTCGTCTATCCTCCTCATGACCCTAAACAGACTCGTTGGTCCTCCTCATAACCTTAATCTGATTCGGTCCTCCTCAAGACCATAAACTGACTCACTGGTCCTTCTCATGACCTTAAACTGACTCGTCGGTCCTCCTCACGACCATAAATTGACTCGTCGGTCCTCGTCATAACCTTAAACGGACTCGGTCCTCCTCATGACCCTAAACTGACTCGATGCTCCTCATGACCTTAAACTGAATCGGTCGTCCACATGACCTTAAACTGACTCGATTCTCCTCAAGACTATAAACTGACTCATCGATACTCTTCACGATCATAAACTGACTCGATCCTCCTCATGACCTTAACCTGACTCGGTCCTCCTCATTACCTTAAATTGACTCGGTCCGTCTCGAGACCATAAACTGACTCGTCGGTCATTCTCATTACCTTAAACTGACTAATCGGTCCTCCTCAAGACCATAAACTGACTCGTTGGTCCTCCTCACGACCATAAACTGACTCATCGATCCTCCTCATGATCATAAACTGACTCGTCAATCCTCCTCATGACCTTGAACTGACTTGGTCCTCCTCATGACCTTAAACTGATTTGATCCTCCTCAAGACCGTAAATTGACTCGGTCCTCCTCAAGATCATAAACTGACTCATCGATCCTCTTCAAGACCATAAACTGACTAATCGGTCCTCCTCATGACCTTAAATTGACTCCTCGGTCCTCCTCACAACCATATACTGACTTATCGATCCTCTTTACGACCATAAACTGACTCATCAGTTCTTTCCATGATCATAAACTGACTCGTCAGTCCACTTCATGATCTTAAACTAACTCATCGGTCCTCCTCACGACCTTAAACTGACTCGTTGGTCCTCCTCACGATCATAAACTAACTCGTCGGTCCTCCTCACAACCCTAAACTGACTCGTCGGTCCTTCTCATGACCCTAAACTGACTCGTCGGCCCTCCTCATGACCCTAAATTGACCCATTGGTCCTTTCACGACCTAAAACTGAATGATCTTTTTTTCTCGACCTGTGTTATGACATCAGAACTTTCTCGCATTAAATGTCAGCGTCATGTTAGTATTTATTCATGATAGCATCCACATGATGCTTCTTCTCATTACATCTTTTCATTTTGACCCATGAACTACGTTTCGGTCTGATTCCTAGCAAAAAGAGTACGTAGGCAGCTCAAAAAAAATTCAGGTACGACCAACATCATATGTATACTTGTGTGTTTGTGGCCTAAGATTGACAGGCTCAGTCAAATAATTGTTGTCTCTAGGTCTTTGATATAACCTACTTCACACGTTGCTATGAAAATTTTATCAAAGAGGGGCAACTGTAGACACCCCAATTTGATCCCGCCCAATCTTAGGCGAACCCGATGATGAAAGCAGGTGAATTAGTGCCTTTGTACGATTCTCGAAAAGTGATCCAAGCTTGGTACTTGAACCCGAAACCTTCAAACTAATGAAATTTTGATGAACTATCAAAACTTGCAGCCCAAGTAAGGCCACCGCCAACTCCCTTCATGGCGCCCGCTATAGAACTTTGTGAAAATCCTAGCCAAAAGTGGCGACCACCACCTTTCATCATGGCGACCGCCAACTCCCATTGTGGCGACCGCCATAGAACTTTGTGGAACCTTTCAAAAATATAACGACCGTCAACTTGTATTATGGCGACCGCCAACTACACATGGCCTGACGTGTCCCAAAACGTGGCAACATCTCTGTTAGCCCAAGAGTTTCTTTAATTGATTTTGATGATTTTTATATTTCATTTTCTATAAATAAATGTCTTTAATTAGAATTTCTCTCCCGTGTTGATCTAAATTGAAATTCAAGTCAAAATACTTGAGGCTATGTATACTTGAATCTTATCAAATATGTCAACATGAATTGATCAAATGCTTTAACACCCTAACTATG
>JAOTRH010134765.1:0-14096 GCA_034768845.1 Heliamphora exappendiculata | reverse complement strand
GGAAAACGACGCCGCTCAACCGCTTATCACTCGAGAGTGGGAGAGTGCTCTTTGCTGTAATTCTCAAGGGGTAAATCCATGAGAGGTATGGGAAGGAAAACAACACCCTCACAATTCCATTAAGTACTATTACAGGAAGCTAATAGCCCAAAGTTGCATTTAAAATCCTTCTCAATTCTGATTGCCGCTTTGCCTTCCCTTTCAAATTCACTCTTGTAATCATGCAACCATTTTAGCAATCATAAAAACAGTTTACTAGCAACAGACAAAAATTGCCTCGTTTTTCAGCAGACAAAATTTGCCATGAGAACACAAAAATGGCCAAATCTTGACCATGGTGCAACTGTGTGGTGGAGATCAGGTTATTAGTGTTGGTAAATGCTTCTCATGGTATCACTGAACAATTGAAGCAAAAGGTTGAGGGGAAGCTAATCGCCCTTATATTACAAACTGAGGTTGGTTAGTCATACTTATAGGCTTATAGCTGTTGTGGGTGGTAAGGTGTAGGAATAAATTTGATTGTGTGTTGGCCCCACAGAGGGAGTTGATGATTTTGGTGGTGATTGGATGGTGGTAGAAAAGTGCAGACGTTCAATCCTCGAAGGAGCTCAAGGTGAACTAACCTGAACGCCCCACAGAAGAGCCTTGAAGAAGAAAGTGATCTGGTGGAGGAGAGGGGAGTAGAGAGAGAGAGAGAGAAGAGAAAACATAACAGCCCACACATTGTGAAACCAATAGTGTGATGGAGTATGCAAGAATAGAGAAACTAAGATGGTGAAAAGTAAGTGGGCATAAACAACCTTTGCTATAGAGAGAGATGCCATATAGGGATAAAATTTGATATATATATATATATATATATATATATATATATAGAGAGAGAGAGAGAGAGAGAGAGAGAGAGAGGCTCAAGCATGCCTCTTGGTTAAAGAGAAGTGAGATATAAAGAGAGTATAATTGATGCAGATTGGATCGCCTTCGGCTTATTTGGAGTCCAAGCACCCTCCAGTAAATATGGGCTTGGAACCCAATGTAAATATGGTCCAGGTTGAAGTTGTTGAATCTGGTTTCCAAGACCCATGTTCGATCCGAAATTGCCTCACAATCGATATTCACTCTCTTTGGCATCACTAGGGTAGATTTGGGCAGAATTCATTCGTTTGAGCTTCAATTTTGTATGTTATTGATTTTAGAAAGATTTGACTCATCAACTCAGAGGCTTAAACGTATTCTATTTAGGTAATACTTGGACAAAGAGATTTCTTTTCTTTTCTAGTTTTCAGATTTGGCAATAACTCGAATTTTGTTATTTTTGGTGTTTTTATGATTTTCTTTGAATTAGGCTCAATTAGTGGTAAATTGCCTTTTCAAGGATTTCCTTAATAGATTATAGCGAGCAACCTCTATATATTTCATTTTAGACCTTAAGGAAATGAAGTTTTTCTAATGATTTATAATATATCATAAAGAAGGGTTCTCTTGATATACAACATTAACGCATGTAAATCATGCATTTTCATTGAAATATTCCCTACGCAGAAGCTCTGCCAACACATTGGCTTTTACACAAAACTCTTTCTAGCCGAAAAGAGTATACTCTATGGTTGCCACCTCAGTGAGTACTAAAAGTAGGATGGGGTGCTACTTTTGGGTAATTTTTTCATCATAACATCACTTTCATGCATCTTTTTTTTAAAGAATCTATTTTCATGCGGCTATGTTGTCCAAATAGACTCTATTATAACATGATAATCTCAAAATCAAACTATCTTATGAACTACGGCAGACCTAATTCCTAGTATTGCTATGTAAGTAGCCATACACGGCTTGGTTTTATTTAAAAATATTTTCAAATAAGTACATTCAAATGTCCCTTTCAAATCAATTCTAAATCACCCATTTGACTAAACAAAGTCAGACGTGAATCCTAGTATGGATACGGAGACTGTGCCATTAAATTTTTTTCAAATAAACCTTTTCAAAACAGGCCCCTCTTTCTAAACTACAATCAGACCTGATTCCCTCTCCAGAGGGGAATCAATGTATAGGCAGCCACCATACATGGCTCGGTTCAAATCCTAACCAAAAGTCGTCTTATTTAGAAGTACGTATATGGTTAGGCATGAAAACTCAACTAGAGGTCATTCCATGACATATGTTGTATGTGTATGATATAGACCGAACCTCCTAATACTAAGCAAACTTCCACGCAAAGTTGGGATACATATAAAGTTAAACAATGGCTTTTGATTTGAAAAGCATACCCTCTTTAATGAAAAATTCACTAGAACAATCATTCTTTACATACACACCATTTGCTCACAACTAAAAACTTCTGAAAGAAGACCCAACAGGTCCATGCATCATGAGTTCAGTACAAAGAGATTACAACACAAAAGTACAAGTATATTAATATCACATTGTCACTAATGAATCATTCCAAAACACAAGGATTACGTAACAAAGCATTTGTAATTGCAATTTCCAAATAAAAAATCAGCAAAATGTAATTAATGTTAACATCGTTGATGTAGGCAATCCCCAAAAAACAACCTGTTATTTTCTGTTAATTAAGAAATCCAATATCTAGAGAACTTCCAATTCAAGAACCGCAGCTGCTAAGAAAAATAAAGTGATGGAGATCCTACTTCCAAGAGACTAGTTGCTTTATTAACCTATTCTGTAAGCCTTAAAAGAAATCTTCTTTCTATTTATGTTTTCTATCACAATGAATCGCCAACATCTGAACCCAAAATTCCACTTATGGCCATAAGAGCTTCAAAACATGTCTCTATTAAAAGGTAACACCGAAAAACCAAAACAAAGTGGAAAACAACTTAAGAGATTGTACATATAAGCAAATGTTTTGGTACGTCATTAAGAGACAACAGCTAAGGATTTCGATCAGACCATAAAATTTCAAACATTTGTCCCATAGAAGATACAATCTACAATTTCATAGCATTACCGGACCAAAAAAACTGATCTCTTTTCATGAGGTTGATAGAACATCCAATAGAAAAAGTCTAGAGGCTCTGCATTTTACACTCAGGAATCACCGCACACTCACAATTGTGATAAGTCCCCCACCAACACTTTTTTTTTGGGGTAATTATCCCCCACCAACACTTGCCATGTGCAGAATCCACGCGCGCACACACAGAGGCATCAATTCTAAATGCAAATGCAATGCGCCCAGCATACCCCAACGAGTAAGAAGGTCGGTAACCTCAAGAAATTTTTGAGTAATTACAGGCACAATAAGGCAATGCAGGTTACTAAAAGGAACTTTTCATGGCAACAACCAGAGGAACAACTTACATATGCCCCTCTCGCCCCACAAAAAAAAAAAGAAAAAAAGAGAACTACACGGACAATGGTGATACTAGGCAATATTAAACATTTTTTCTAGGATGAGAAAGAACATAATTTAAATTGCAGAATTACACAAGTGTTGTACAGAAAAGATGAGAGATAAGTTCACAGTCAACAAAGAAGAGGATCGATCACTTGTTACCTTGTTATCTTCATTAGAGAAATGAATTAGGCAATGTTGGATCACATGATGCCCATTTGGGTCAGTGGCCAATGCTACAAAGCCAGGGCTTAGAGCTGCCATAACCATGGAGATTTGCTGTTGGCTTGTTATATGCTCCAACAATCTCTGCACAGCTCGAGTCCTGCAACCAGAACAATTCTTCAATACATAGAACCAAGAAACTGATTAAACTACCAATGAATTAACAAAACCCTGAGAGGTATGGTCGGCTGGTCTGGCCTTCGATTTGCTATCCAATGGTCACTAGTTCGGGTCCTCAGCGTATTGAAAGTTTGCTCAATAGTTAACTTCAAAGCCCCGAAATTAGTGAGATGCGGGCAAGCTTGCCTGAGCACCCGATTATTAAAAAAAATAAACAAAACAAACACACACAAAAATGAAACAACAAACTATAATCGTACCCGTGTGGATTGAGACATATACTAATAAGTTGAAATGGAGACTTAGTCATCTTGAAAATAATTAGCGTCCTCTGTTTCTCAGTGCAGACCTTCACAAGCTTCTGAATAATATAATTCCCAAATTGGTCTCGCATTAACTCATCGATATGGTTAATCACCTCCGACAAGAACATCTCGATTTCTTCCATTTTTGGGTCCTCAAATTTCGTTTGCAGCAACCTACTCCCGTACTGATCTTTGGCCAAAGAGACAATCTGACCCCGCAAGTCTTCCAAAGACGAGTGATTCGAATAGTGGGGTAATTGATGAAAACGCCGAGAACACAGATTATCCCCAAAAACACTTTTCTCAGACGCATAACCATCCGTCAATCCATCGAAATGCTGATCCGAATCAACGAAGAAACGGCTCATGTCAGAACAAGGCACAATTGGGAACTGGGAAACGCGTTGGTTTCCCAATTGTTTCTTGCGCTGCAAGAAAGACCCACCGCCGTTTTGATTAAACCCGCAAGAAGAATTCACGCGACCATCTCTTTCCCATGGCTCGCTCGCAGCGGTCGGATACGAACCGGACGGAAAAGCCTCCCAGCTCCCTACCCCAAACGTCGGATTTCTGTGGGTCCCTGCCAAACCCACCTGACGGTTCACAGCATTCCGAACACTCAGCCTCTGCAACTTCGCATGGGTTTCAAACGAAAGAGGCAAAGAACCCTCGCCGCCGGCGGAATAATCAAACACCGACTCTCCATCGAAACCACGGCGGAGGAACGGCGGGTGGTGAGACGTAGAGGACGAGAGGGTAAGGCCAGACAAAGCAGCTTCTAGGGATTGATCGAAGATGGGGCTTTGTTGGTCAGTAGCGTCGTAATTCTCCGACGACGAAACCGGCTTAGAAGTCAGATTTCTGAACAGAGATTGGTTCCCGAATCTGTTCTCCATTTTCGCCAAAAGATTGAGAGCGAGAGAAAGTGAGGCGTAGAGGGAGAGTCTGTGAGGGAAAATAATGTGGGTTTCAAGCGTGTTTCGGGCGGGTTTTACAGAGGGTTTGCTGTGGAGATTTGCTCGGTATTTCAATAAACCCACAAATTTTAAGGAAGAAGAAGAAGAACCAAGAATGAGATTTGGGGAAACATCGAGAATTTCGATTGGGATTGTATGTAAATGTGTATATTTATGCGTAGATAGTCAGAGAGGGATGGGGAGAAAGAGATTGAAATAGAACGGAATTTGACTGAAGAGGATTGTTTCATAGACGCAGAGAGAGGGAGAGTTGAAAACAGAGGCTGCATGCAATTTATAGAAACTTTTACATGCGGGAAGGAGTCGCTGAGGCTACTCGGCGTCTGTCACCTTCGAGCTGCTTCCCTCCGGTTTTAACCATACGGTTTCTCACTATTGCTCCCTTTTTTTTTTCTTCTAGAAAATGATAATTGCTTAATTTTAGTTCCTGTTTGGGATATTCAAGAAATTTGATTTTTAAAAAAATTAATTTTTATTAGAAAATTAAATTATTTAGAATAATTTTTTTGTAGGTATCTTTTATTTTTGTTTTAAATTATAATATTTAAGATAATAGCATAATTTTTTATTTTTAAGAATATAATTAATTTTTTAATTAAAGATATTATAATCGTTTCACTTTAAAATTTTAAAATATTTAGAATGTTTGTAGTTTTTTTCTTAAAAAAATATTAAACTTTTAAGATATGCTAAATATTATAATTTAAAAACCAACTATAAAAAAATTAACTTACGTATGTCATATTAAGTTTATTTATTAATTTCAATAATAACATGTAAACTACTTAAAGTAATAAAAATTTTACGAATAATATATATTAAACCGCATAAGCTACTATATGGAACTCATCATTATGTACAATATACAATAATTTATACGGTATAATATGTATTATTCATATCCAAATTGTTAAAGTATTACATAAATGGCTACATAAAGTAAAAATATATATATCATAAGTTCTTAACATAATATTTGTAAAATACGGTGATTCATACTGTATTTTAGAAAATGTATTAATTTATTAATTTCTTAGGATTTCATGAAATGATACGACTCATTGACCTACTTTTTGTAATTTTTTTTAAATTTCCGATCAGTTTGTCTTACTTTATCCATTTTTAATCAAAACAAGTTAAGAATGTACAATAAAATTAATCAAAATAAAAAAATATAAACAAATAAAAATAAATTAATAAACTGATTTATGTTTTATTTTTTTTGTCTTAATAATTTTTTTACCATTTAATCAAAATTTTTTATTTTTTATTTTTTATTTTTTTCGATCGACATGAGTAAGAAAAGCAAAAAATTATCCCTAATAATAATAAAAGTAATTACTAAAAACAAAAAATAAGCTAGGTTTGATAATAAACAAAAAATAGTTAAATTTAAAAATAAAAATATTCGTTTCCATTCAACACGGTTATTTAAGAAGGTAACCATGTTCCACAATAATTTTTATTCAGTTCTCTAATAAAGAAAGGGTCTTAGTTCATGGTTCTACTGATTCTATAGGCATGATTGGTAATTAGTTTAAAAGTGAATTTTTTTTTGTGTTTTTAGTTTAAAAAATTTAAATTGAATTTAAAATAAATTATTTAGTAAGTTAATTTTTAAGTTAACTTTTTTTAAAGTAGTTATTTGGGTAAAAAGTTAATTTGTTTGTTTTTATTCAAATTGAATAATTTTACTCTTCAATATATTTAATATTAATAATTATATGTAGTTGATAGTGGTCGTAAATAAATTATAAATAAAAAAATATTATTGTATTTTAAAAAATAGTAGGAACTTATTGTGCAGAAAAGTTCAGAATAATCACAAACCACAAAAAGACAAATTTTACGTGGTTTGACAATTTACTTACGTCCACAGTCAACAGAATTCAATATATTGAAAAACGATTACAAATCATTCAACTCTCACAAATTCTTCTATCAAATAACTTGTACACCAAATAATCTGATACTACATTTATATTTATAGGAGACAAAATGAGAAATAATCTAATCATACTTGTGCTAATCGAGTTCAAACTAATTAAACTTGTGCAAATTTACTTTTTTAGAATTTTTTAAAAAGTTAAATTGATATGACTAAAATTTAGTAATAGGATATATTATAAGTCTATCCAAACTAAAATAGAATTTGAGTCAAAATTCTTAAAAATGACCAAGAACTTTTCTTTTCAGATTACTGTGAACCAGATCTTACTGACAAGACTTCATTGGATATATCGTGGTTGACCTGCTTCCCTTTCCAGCGGTATTCGTTGTTTATCAAAATAATGAATATATCACTAAAACGATTTTTTTTCTTCCTGTACAAAAGTGTGATAATCAGATATTCATATGAATCAAGTAAGGAATTCAACAATAACAAAGCCTTATTTTCATATTGAATCTAGATATTCAAGTTCTGCAAATGAGTAAAAATCTTATTATAATTATTCAAATATTCGAATAGAAGTACCTTTTTAAAATTAAAATCGAAAGAGCTTTTTCTTTAAATAGAGACGGCTCTTTATACTTTTCGATAAATATTTCTTTTCTAATTTCTTCGTTTAGCAAATTCGATCATTAGAATGCTTAAACTCCACTGCAAATAATATTCTGCCCTTGAATAAAACTAAAATAATTTTTTTAATATGACAAAATTAAAATTTAAAGCTGAACTGATTAAATTTAATGTCGCGATTGAATCTAAAATGACCAAAAGTTATAAAAATTACTCTAACTCAATCAAAAGAACTACACAAAAATAATAAATTGACCACAAGTAACCTTCGCCAAACACTTTCTAGACAATTATGCGCGAATCACGGAGCTTCCCACATAAACGGCATAGCTAGCAATCTCTTCAAACTAAGGAATCATTTGGCAAACCACAAATATTGTAGAGACTTAATTAGAGTGTACGAGAGCATCTGAACTCAATTTTTGATGTATAATATACTGTTAGAATCGTCTCGATGAAATGAAACTCCTAGTATATTCAAAAATAATTTTTGACTATTTTGAATTCTAAGCACAGAACAAAAAACAGCTTTAACCAAAGCTATTATATTACTTGTTATGCAGAAAAATTCAAAATAATCACAAACAAATCACATAGAGACAGATTTTACGTAGTTCGATAATTTGTCTACGTCTACAATTAGCAGAATTCAATATATAAAGAAATAATTACAAATCACTCAACTCTCACAAATTTGTCTCTCAAACAACTTGTACATCAAATAATCTAAGCCTACATTCATATTCTTTAAAACTTTTTAAAAAGTCAAATTGATTTAACTAAAATTTAGTAACATGATAGATTAGAAGTTTATCCCAACTCAAATCTAAAATTCTCAACAGAGTTTAAATAAAATATTCTAGAAGTTTGTGCTTTGATATGAATTTTTATTTTTTGCCAAATGGACAACCTTACCTTTTGACGTTTTTAGCCAAAAAAAAATCAAAAAGTCTAAATTGCCAATCAAGGCCTATATATCATATTCGTGGATTCTGAAGATGAGTCAGGCTGATCATAGTTAATTAACATCATCCCTTTTCAAGGAAACTGAAACTTCATTTGATTTGAATGAACAAGGAACAAAGGTGCATGTAATAGAAAGAATTATCTTTTATTCAAA
The DNA here is from genome assembly GCA_034768845.1 of Heliamphora exappendiculata. Lineage (NCBI taxonomy): Eukaryota > Viridiplantae > Streptophyta > Magnoliopsida > Ericales > Sarraceniaceae > Heliamphora > Heliamphora exappendiculata. Next base: position 5,473 of record JAOTRH010134765.1, on the reverse strand, counting down.
TTATAGCTTAGGGCTCAACTTCTAATTTGAAAGTTTCATTTTCTTTGCCCACCAATTTCTTTTTAATTGGTTAATTCACTCACAAGATTGGGAGCATTTATACAAAGTATATAAATAGATATTTCCAAATTATAAAAAAGAAATGGAATACTCTTCTCTCTTTCATGTTGAAATTTCACAAGAAAAAATAAACATGGAATGGCATTGTAGTTTGTAGGCAAAGTTGATGTTTTTTTTTTTTTTCAACTAAATTTTTTTAGTTTTTTGTTTTGTCTCCGAAAGAAGAACCGGAAAAATAAGAAATTTTAATCGAGATATTAAAAATTACTAAAAACTAAAATAAGGAAAAAAAACCTAGTTTGTTGATTTATTTTGATTTATTTTTATTGTATCTAAATTCTTTCATTTTTTTGTATATTTTATTTTATTTTTTTTAGTGTATTGTTGGGTTAGAGTGTTTTGAATTCTACACTCCCCGCATTAGTATTATTTTTTGTTTATATATAATTAGAATATGGTCATATTACGAATTCAATTTATATAGGATTTATAATTATATAGGTTTCTATAGTGTACTTATAAATAAGATATATTGAGAGTTCTATAATAGAGAAATTAGTTGATAGAAAGAAAGGAATTGGTGTACTCTTTCACATACGATGTAGTAAAATTTTTCACTACTTTATGGGCATTAGTCAGTGTGGGCTGAACCACATGAGTTCTTATGTCGATTATTTTTATTTGTTTATGCACCTGTATATTTGCTTCTAATTGTATCCGGAGATTAGTGATTAAATCTCTACAATTTTAATGAGAAATTTTAAAAAGTAAAGTTTGGATAAAAATTTATTAAAAATATAAAATAAATTAATAAGTTATTATCCCAAACTGAACCTGAGAATATGAGAAAACCCAGGGTTCCTTTCTCTCTTTTTCCTAGCCAATTTTGTGATTTTCAGGTCAAACAACCATGAAATTGCATGGAACTAGAGTAGTGGGTGGGGAATAAATATGGAGAATTGAATAGAGACTGAAAGTGACTAACAACAAACTATTGCTGGTTGCAGCTAATTCACAAATATTCTTAATTTAATTATTATTAAAATTTAAAGTCTTGTTTGGACGCATTCAAAGACATGAAGCTTATGATTGGGTAGTTGGAATTTTAAGGAGATTGAAGCCTGTGTTTGGACTAGTTTTTTTAATAATTTTTAAATTTTTTGATTTTTTTATAAAAAAATAAATGTTAAATCATGTAAAAAAAATAAAAAAAAAAGTGAAAAAAAACTCCACAAGCCAAACCAGTAGGCTTTTGTGGCTTTTAAGTCAAAAAATTACAAAAATAAATTAGGCCAAACACAGACTGAGAATGCAATTTTGAATCTTTATAATAGCTCTTTTAAGATTGAGTAGAAATAGAAAATTAATTCTATTACTTATTAAATTATGAATCAAGTTTTTAAATTAAGTAGGAACCCGATTATTACCATTTCCCATGATAATTTTAAATTTTTGGGTTAATTAATAAAAAAATAAAATATTCATCTCCAATAAATTGGCTTGAAATAATAAGAAGGCAGTAGCGGTAACTCCACTTTGGTCTCTATCTCTTTCATTTATATCTCTCTTTCATTTCCAATATCCCTTTTCTCTCTTCTAATCTTTGTGTCCTATTCGTTCTTTTTTTCTTTTATTTTATTTTGTAGATATTTTTTATTTTATTTTATTTTATTAGTATTTTGAAGCTTTTGGTATAAAGCCCATAATTAACATTTCATACAATATTAGTAAAACAAAAAAAATTTTAACTCTTAAATTTTATTGGGTTAAGTTAGAGCAAAATACACATACTACTCTAAATATTTTTTTTTTTTATCTCAACAATTTATCATTCCATCTCAATACCCCCATCCCTCTATCTCTACTGACCACCGACGAGTTCCAGTAACCAACCTCACGCGACCAACAACGAGCTCTAGTGACCAGTTCTAACAATGTTAGGCGACGATTCCAGCGACCTTCAGTGACGATTTCAATGATCAATTCCATGATTATTCTCAACAATCAACTCTCACAACTTTCGATCACTAATTCTAATGATTTTTCAACAACTAATTTCGACGACCAACTCTAATGCCCTTCTGACGACCTTCGACAACCAACTTTAATGACTTCCGGCGACTATTAAAACCAAAGATAATTTCATTTGTTTGCGTCTAAAAAATACTTGAACTAAATTTCATTGTTCGAATACAATAAATACTGAAGTTTATCTTTAGTTTGACTAGTGTTGGAACAAACAAAAATAAATTTCTCATTCGAATATAACGAACAGTAAAATTTATCTTTAGTATAGCTAGTATTGGAGCAAGCAGAGATAAATTCTGTTGTTCGAAGTATTCAAACAGTGAAGTTTATCTGTTCTGTATATCGTCAAAAATGTTGACGAAAAAGTTACAAGAGAATTGTAAAATTGCCAAAAAATTGCCCAAAATTGACCGAGGAGTCACCGAAAAAATAATCCCAAAAAAGTCTCCAAAAAATGGTTGATGACGACGCTGGCAAAAAAATGTCGTTGGTGGTGACTAGAGATGATAAATATTGATGACATGACGAGGGTTAATACCAAGTAATTATAAGAGTGCGAGTAATAAGCGTAATTTTATATCTATAAAATTGTTAAGTATTAAATTAGAGGATATTAGGTCTTCAAACTTTTAAAATAATATACCTAAAAGTTTTTAAAAACAAAAAGTTAAGTGGGCAAAATGCACTAGAAGGTTTATGAATTGAAATTATGATCAATTATTTTTATCTTCTTTTTCCTTTCACCATATATTCTTTTACACTAGCTTATTTTTGGATAGCTCTTTTAGATCTTGACATTTATCATATTAGCCCAACTAGATTGACGATGGTAACTCCAAATTTGGCGTTAGGCAACTACTCTTGTTTTTTTAGTAAATTTTTTTGGAATAGTGCGTTAAATGAAAATTACAATGTCATTCTAGCTGACTATATAAGAAAGGATGTGATGTGAGAATCATGGTGATTGGCTTTTGCTCTTTGTTTTGTTGGGTTTTTTACATTTTATTTTACTAATGTCTTTGTTGGACAAATATTTTGCTTTTTTGTTATAATATTATACAAAATATTTAATATACATTATCTTGATTTTAATACATCTCAAGAAAAAAATAAACATTAAAAACGTACATTTAGCGGTTATTGAAATTTGATTAATTGAATAGATGAAACCTTTACTTGAATTCCTTAATTAATTCTTGGTTTACCTTCTTTGTTTTGTCTCTAATTCTTCAAATAGATGTATATGTAATTGATAGAAACTCTTATCTATAAGAGATTGTTATTCTATCTTTTATAAAGGACAAAAGAAGGTTCGAAAGATAACTCTTAAAAGAATTTTTATCGATCAATGATTTACTTCTTATCTTAAAAAAAAAAAAATTAACTTAAATTTAATTAGCTAGATTAGATAAACTTTATTCTTAACTAGCTTATCGATAATTAGTAGAATCTAAACACAAATAAAATATGTAAAATTATGAGTCTAATGGGCCATCATAAAACCCATGAATTTGACAATCTCTCTGCAAAGAGGTTAGCGGTCCACATAAAAGTTTTTGATCGATTTTATATCAGATGCATAGTGAGTTTAGTCTCTTGACTTTTTTCTGATTTAAAAAAAGTATAATAAATTCCTAAATAATGGTTTCTTGATTCAAGAATTGATCAAAACGCTTATATATAATTATTCTAAGTATTAAATTGCTGACAAGTTATTTAACTTTTTACTATTACATTTTTTATTGGTTCTATTTATGTAACTAGTTTTTCACTTAAAGTGGTCTGAAAGATGTAATAGTCAAGCAAGCAGTCTCATCTCACCTTTTTTTTTTTTTTTTGTAAAACGAATGAATATATGGTTCAAAAAAAAGATTGAAATGCAGAAAAAACAAACAAGAAAACCATTTTTTTTATTTGGTAAAAAATAATATTTTTATTTTGGCTAGAGGGCTTTCTCAAAAAATAATGTTTTTATTTGGTAAAAAAGTAAAGGATTTTGCCCAAGAAACCAATGTACTAAAAACATTAAACTTTAAAACTTCAAAAAAAACAAAAATATTATTTCTTGAAGAATTTAAAATTTGGAGCTTTTTAGTTTCATTTTTTTAATAATTAATTTGTATCACAAGTTCAAATGCAATAAATACACAATAAATTTATCTTAATCAATGTGTGAGATAATTCCCAATAAGTGTCCCTTACTAATAGAAAAAGAAAATAAATGGCCATATTTTCTTACGTATCAATATTATTTATTGCTTAAGGTGATACATTTATAGTTATTTAATATTAAAGGAGATCATATGAGATTAAATAATAAAGTATACTATAACAGATATATACAAACCAAAAAAATGGTAAAAAGTTAAGAAGTTATAATTGATTTGCCATCAAATACTCGTTTGACTTTGGCTTAAAGCTAGTTTTGTTTAAAATCACAAAACGTTAATAATCAAAAACTTCTTTTTTTTTTGTTCTTTCTGCATGTGTTTATACGATTTTTTTTTGTTTGTTTAAATGTCTTGTCGATTTTTACGATACTTGAGGGCCAAGGAAGGTAATTCCATATTCAGAATTTTTAGATAAAATATTTTAAAGAATAATAAGTAACAATCAAAGACGAGCATAGCGGTTAGTGGACGTTATTAAAGTGTCACTTGGCATCGAAAGAATGAATCTTTTTAAAATAGTTAGGAGAAGTTATTTATAGTTATAAGTAGTTATTGATGAAACTTTTCATATGTGTATTATTTTTATTATAATCACCATCTCCATTCTATATATCTAGCAATGAATTTTATCTAGCAAGGATTAGAAACAATTTTGATGAGTAAATACTTTGTTACTATTTCTTAGCTAATTAGACAGGTGGCGTGGCAAACAATATGGGCCCATCATAAATTAAGGCAACACCAAAGGCTCCCTCTATATACTAAGGATACAAAGCAATTGGTAATTTCTTCTCCTACTATTTTTCTCAAAATCCTAATTTCATAATGTTTTCAGGATTTATCTGACTTGATCGTTGGAGAGTTTTTGGGCGGCACCACACCGGTGCCATTCAAGATTAACTCTCCATTTTGCAGGTAATCTGGAGAGAAGAGTTCGGCCATACAAAAATCGAACACCAATAATTTTAATTTAAATCATAAAAAAAACGTAATTTAGACCATTCTTCAAAGATGTTCAAATAGAAGTGCTCAACATTTGTCGAATAATTGTAAATGAGTGACAATATTTCTTTGTTGTATCTTTGTTCTTATTATTGTTGAAATATTAGATTTAGATTGATTAGAATATTAGATTGATTAGATTGATTAGAATATTAGATTGATTAGATTGATTTTGATTTGATTCTATTGTATCTTCCTTATTGTTCATCCCT
>JAOTRH010134744.1:0-14096 GCA_034768845.1 Heliamphora exappendiculata | reverse complement strand
GGAAATACTCAAGGGAGATCTTGAGGAGTGGACGTAGGCTAAGATCAAGCCGAACCACTATAAATCGCTGGTGTTTGTTTCTTTATTTCTATCCCTCTTCTTTTGATATTTGTTTGATTTCACATTTGCATATATAGTTGTCTGGAAATATTAAAAAAAAAGATTTTTAGAAAAAGTATTTAATCTCTTTTTCTGCTAAAGAAACCCAATTCACCCCCCCTCTTGGATTGCCTTGTTCTAACACTAGCGGTCTCACTGTTCTTGGCCGTTCCTGCCTGGCATTCCTTTGAAAAATTAGAGTCCTTCCCCCCAAGTACTGAAGACGTTGAAAAATTGATTCTCCTTTTTGAGCTAATTTTTTTTCTTTCGCTGATTTTTCTTTTTCAGGGAACCTAAACTCTTCTTTGTCTATCCTATCCTAAATATCATTTCTAAAAATAATACAATTGTTTGTAGTATGATTCTTAGAATTGTGGTACTTATAGTATTCTTTATTTTTGAGATCCTCTAGTGGTGAAATCTTGTCCCATACCGAGAATATGAGCATCTTGTCTACAAGCAGTTGGTCAAAAATCTGACCCGCCTTTGTAATGTCAAAAGTATAGACTCTGGTACTTTTTTGCAATGCCAAGGATCCTTGAGACTTGGTAGGCTCCACCTTAACAAAAGCTTTGCAAATATAAAAATTTTTGTTGATGATTTCTATAACTGCTATCTCGAGCTTAAAGTGGGCCTCTGAACTTGCCACAGTATAATTTGGGTGACGATAATATGTTCCCTTATAAGTCGCCTTTCTGTCCTGCTCCTCGCGTAATATATACTCATATCGCACGATCCATGCCGCCAGCTTGAACAAATCTCAAAACTCCATCCCTTTAAATTTCTTTCGTAGTTCAAAATCTAGAACATTTTGGGTTAACCTGACATATTCTATTTCTGGAAGGACCACCTTGCATTTGAGCTTGGCCTTTTTATACCTTGAGATATAAGCCTCCACTAATTCTCCCGATAGCTGGTACATCCTTGATAAATCTATCATAGTAACCTCTGGTTATGTCCTATAAAACTATTGATGGAATAATTCCTCCAATTGGGGCCAGCTTTGGATTGAGTTTGGTGATAGATTTATATACCAGGAAAAGGCAGTATCAGTCAAAGGGTTAGCAAAGATCTAAGCCTCCAAAAATCATTACCTCCTGCTTCTCCACATTGAATAGTGAATCTTGCCATATGTTGAACAATAAAATAATGATCTTCTCCTAAAAATAGAATGAATTCTGGGACCCTGTACCCTCTAGGAAACTCATACATCCTGTTAATGGCGTTTGAATATGGTTTTCGGTAAACCAGTCTTCCAATTTGACTGAGAACTGGTTCGAACTGCTCTTGAACAATATCAATGACTTACTCTCTATTGAAAGCGATGTTTGGCTGCTGTGGAGGATGGTTGAAATTCCCAAAGTTTATCGGATGTTACCTCCCGAGTTCCTGATTAACACCAGTGTAAAGTGGATTAGGATCTCTCTAGGGGCTTGCTTGCCTAGTGGACGATAAGTTGAATCGTTGGTAAGCACCATTTCCTTCGTTCATCCTACCTCCTTCTTGGCTTCTCGTCTGATCCTCATTATGCCCCCGAGTGCTGGATTGTTAGAGGATATTCCAAGATGGGACATTGGAAGATTATGTGGCATTGGGGGTGGTTAGCATACTTTTGGTTGATTCGCTACCTCATTGTGTCCTGTAGGGATAAACATTATCACCTTCTCGTTAATTAGAGCCATAATTTGTATGATTATTATGGTCATATTGTGTATTAGTGCCGTAAATGACTATGAAAACTCATTGTTCGACTTTTTGAGGTAACCCTTAAGCGTTTTGGCCACGCTCGGTGACTAATGTGATTCTTCATCTGAACCTTCTGGTGAAGAGTTTCTAGTATGTTGGCCAATGGCTGCCTTCCCTTGACCTCTTCCAGCCATATTGCCTCTTTATGGCACTTGGGTCACACTGGGCGTGCCAAAAATCTATTGGCATTCATGCTGAATTATGTTCAGGACTTAATGATGTGGTGTGGGCATGCCAGGATAAATACGTTCAATTGTATTTGAAATTGCGCCAACCTGACTCCAAACCAAGACAAATTGTGTGCAGCTCGAAGCAAAAGCTACTAATTTAATTTTTGCCTCAATCAAGAGGACTTCAATAATTTTCAAGTGTCTTTTGAATTAAAATAAACAAAATTTGTAGGATAAATAAATAAAAATTGAGACTTGGCTCAAAATATCTTTATACTGAATGAAGTTTGAACTGAAACAAAGATCACGGCTAAAACTATGCCTAATGAGAATAAAAATTGAATCTAATCTAACAAGCAGAAATGAAAGGGGAACGAACTAATGGATCTAGATTTGGAAATAAAAAGATATGTAACTATAAGATAAGGAAATAAAATAAGCTCGGAGCTTTTGATATGTGTTGGGTGTGTCTTCTCATTGTTGTCGCCTCTGCTCTTCTTATAGCCAATATGCATAACAACCCATTTTTAAATGACATCGCCGCCACCTTTTTAGGGAATCAGTTACATTGTGATTTTTTCAAGTATGACCCAAACATAATAATATCTAACATACTTTATATAGATATAACGGACAATGAAAATTATGTCTTTCAATCTTTATATGAGTATTTTGAATAATTATATAATTTATTTTACTTTAATTTTGGAATTTTATGTTTTTTACATAAAACAAAAGAAAAGAAGAAAAAATAAGTTGGTTTTGACAGGATTAACGATATATAAACATTGTTATGCGAGATTAAGATGATTAAGGGTCCGATTGGGAACTAGCTTAATTGTTTTTTTGTATTTTTAGCTAAAAAGCTAAAATGAGTTCAAAATAAATTATTTGATAACTTAGCTTTTAAGTTAGTTTTTTTTAATTAATTATTTTGGTAAAAAGCTAGCTTTTTTACTTTTTGTTCAAAATAGATAATTCTACCCTTCTATATATTTGATATTAACAACTATATATAGTTGATAATGGTAGTAAATGCGTTATGAATAAGGATTATTATTGTATTTTCAAAGTAGTAAAAATTTTAATAGAATATTCTGAAAGTTTGTATTTTGATTTGACATTTTTATCCAAAAAGCCTAAAATTCAAGGTTTCCAATCAAGGCCTAAGACTAATTTAACTTTTAAATTCAAAACTAAAAAATAAAAATATCTAAAATTTGGCTAGAATGTTTACTTATAATTTAGTGAACTAAACTAATCAAAATATTCGTATTATTTCAAAAGTGAGCAAGGTTAACTGTTATGTAAGAATTTGAATAATTTGTGAGAAAAACTACTTATTAAAAATTAGTAATACTAATAAATAATAGTGCATTGATTTGTGCATAACACAGCTTCGTTGCTAGTTTTTTCTATATCTGAAATCAATTTTGACTCACATCTCATAGATAGACTTAGGATTGACTATATGAATCCTTTTACGTTACTTTGCTCTATTAAGAGCTATATTTTTAATTAGTTTTAATAATTTCGCATTCTTTCTTAATACGACATTTTATGCCAATTGAGGTCTACCTTTCCCACCAATATTTTTATTACCCATAATCTTGTCAATTTTCTTTACTACTGCATCAACTGGTCTACGTTATATGTGTTAAAAATACCATAATCTATTTTTTCGTAACTTACCCTTAATTGTTGTGATTTCTACCTTCCACAAATATTTTTATTCATAATTTTATCCTTTTTAGTCTTAACACACATCTATCTTAGCATTCTCATTACAGCAACACTCATAATATTTATGTAATATTTCTTAGTAGTCTAATATTCTGTCCCCATATAGAGTCGCTAATCTAGTAGTTGCCTTATAAAAGTTTTGTTTTTGATTTTTTTTGGTATCTATCACTAATATAGAATGCCAGAAGCATCCCTTCACTTGAGCAAGCTAACTTTGATTCTATGAGTTACATTATTTGTAATCTCTCCATCATTGTTGACAATCAAACTTAAATAACAAAAATATTTACTTTTGAGTATATCTTGGTTTTGACTTTACTTCTCACTATTAATACTCCTATTACTACTAAAATTATATTTTATATATTTAGCTTTGTTCATACTTATTCAATATTTTTTTTATTCCAAAGTTTCTCTCCACATTTGTAACTTAGCTTTTACTTCACCCATAGTATCATCCACTAAGATAATATCACCAGTAAACAATATACACCATAGATCATCCTCCTAAATATATCTAGTCAATGTACCTAAGATAAAGAGATAAGGACTTAAAATTGATCCTTGGTATAACTACCGTAAGACCCGATTTCTTTTCTTTTTCATAAAGGGATAAGGACTTAAAATCGACGTGCTGGTTTTTGCTTCATCATAGTAGAACAACATGTGTGTATGTGTTTTACGCTTGTTTGGGCCTTGAAAAGGGCAGGTTTGGTTTGCTTTAGGGCTATGAAACTTGTTTCCATTCGCGAGGGTTGTTTTCTCGATCATCTAGTTAACTAGACTAGGTGATCCAGTCGACTGGGTTGACAATGTGTGGATTCAGTCGACTGGATTAGGTCGGTGGATGTTTTTTAAAATTTTAGTAGCCTTTTTAGTCGACTGGATTGGGTGATCCAGTCGACTGGATTCTTGTTTGGGTGTGGCCTATAAATATCTAGTCTTAGATATTTTCTTAGATATTTTCTTTTACACATCAAAGCTCCACCTTTTCTCTAACTTTTTGGTAGGCTCGGGCTTGATTTTTGGCGATCGAATAGCAAATTCTTGCTATCCACGCCGGGGGCTTCATGTTCCTCTGGATTAAATCTTGTTTCGTCGAGGTTTGTTTTTCGAGGCGTCGAGTTTTTAGCTCAACGAGATAGGATCCTAAACTACCTTATTGTTAAAGGGTGCTACATATGATTATACGCTTTTCTACTGTGTGAAAATGCTATAAATGTTGAATTTTGTGTTTAAACCATATTTGTTGGACAAAAATCATGTTTTTTTTTATTTGATGGTTTATTACATGTTTTGGACGTATGGATGTTTGTGGTTTTCAAAAAGATGGTTTAAAAATGGAAAGATTTATGAAAGTTGTGAAAACCTAGGTTTTAGAGGTTTGGAGCTAATCTTTGGAGTTGAGTCTTGATTTTAAATATTTTCGTAGAAACAGTGGAAACATTTTGAAAATGTTATTTGGTCTCCATGGTTAATGGATGATGTAGTGGATGGCCATTGAATATTTTGTACATGATTAATGTACTATTTTAAATATTTTTGTAGTCGAGCTACGAGTTTGCTTTTAATGATTCGATAGATGTTCCGTGACAGTGCGTCTGTATTTGGGCCTCCATTTCTCCTCGATAAAAGTTTAAAAACTTTGTGCAAGTAGCTGTTTTTCTTTTTCGGGTTAATCCCCATAAATGAAGTGGTTAGTAGAGACTTCACTGCTTCAGGTAAATCCCTGTAAATGAAGTGGTTGCCCCTGTGTGAGGCATGTGTTGTCGTAACTCCGTATAGTACTTGTCATTACCTAATAGGTCTTTGTATGGCTTGGGTCTAGGGTAATAGGTAGGAGTCTATAGTTGTTACCTCTGTTTCGGGTGTGACAGAGTCGGTGCACAAGGATCATTGTCGGTTGTGTGAACCGAGTAGAAAATAACATTTTGTTACTATTTTTTTAAACTATTAGGCGTTACTTGCATTGTTTGAAATGCGTGATTTTAAGAAAGAAAAGCCATTTTGAGGCTCGTGTGAGTTGGATGAAAACTTATGGTTTTGAGAAGAGAAACCGTTTTGAGGCTCGCGTGGTTCAATCGATTTTTATGCTATATGATTATATATCCTACTTTACTACACTATAGTATATTTTTATTGGGCTTCAGCTCACATTGTGAGATTTGTGAAAAACCTTTTTCAGGTGTTTGAGATCACGAGGGATGATTTGGAGGAGCTGAATGGGGCGGAAGATCTTTTAGTCTTCCTTTTTGTTTCTTTTGGATCTTGTAATGTTTTACATGTTTTTGGTGTTAGAACCGTGTGTTGTAAGCGATGTGATAGATATATCTAATGCACGCATGTATTTTGAGAGTGAGACATCGGGTTATGTGTTGGTTTTCACTTGTTTGATTTTATCCTTTTTAAATGTGATCATGCCTCGAGGAAGGATTTTGGGTTATGTTATGGTAGACTTTTCTTTTAAATAAACCATTGGTAGTGCATTTTACAAGGGTTTTAGCCTCGTTTTGGCGTTATGGTCATGACACATTTGTGTTTAGACAGTTTTGGTGGATGGTAGTATCTCAAAACAGATGTTTATGGATGTTTTGCGTGACCCAGAGTTTGGGACATGACAAATTGGTATCAAAGATCTGAGTTCGAATATCTAAGAGCCGTGGAAAGAGGGCGCATCTGTTAGGGTTGGTATACTGAAAATCATAGTTTTAGTATTTAATTTTATAAAATTAATTTTCTATTTTATGAGAATCTTTATGAGTAATGTATGTGTATCATTTCTTCAATGTTATGCATATATGTCTAATATTTTGTATAGTATTTAATCTGGTGTGCAGAGTACGGCTTACACACAGAAGATCAGATTTTACGTTCTTGCAGAATATAAGTTTTATATTCACAGCTTAGATGGAAATAGACATACCATCGATATGACTATGGCACAGAGTTTTAGTAGGCATGTCTTGGTTACAGAGAACAGATAATAGCGTCGTCTATTGTTTCGACGCTCTGTGCCAGTACACTTTGTGTGTATTGAACGGGACATTTGGGGTAATTAATTTTATACTGACTATATAAATTAATTCACACCCCAAGATTATTATGGATAGTGCTTATCCTTTTAATTTTAAAATAACTATTAATTTGCGTATATTTAATATTTGTTATTTTAATTCATTAGAGGGTGCGATCTTACATAGGTCTATATTCCCGATGAGTTGGATAGCGGTATTATTCATAGGAAAAATATTAATTATTGATGGAATCCACGTCCCAAAAGAACGAAATTGACGATACCCCCTTAAGGATGCTTAAAAGTTTTGACCGGGCCAAACCCTACAGGTGGATTTGATTATCTGACGGTCAAATAAGTTAAGGGAAAGAGTTTAAGAAATATCAAGATGCTAATTAAATTAAATTGTTAGCAATTAAATTTAATTGACGGGTATCGGGAATCTTAACATGCGGAGAAAAGGTAAGTATTTAATAATAGGAGCTCAATGCAAGAAGGTCTTGAGATTATGGGTCAGAGTGCAATTATAGTTATTTAGTAGTGTGAACTGTAATTCAGTATTTTATGAAAATTATAGAAACGCTGCATCTTTCCATAATTACAGAAATTGTTGGTAGGTATCTGTATTCCACTGAAAGTTTTATTCATAATTACTACGCAAGTCCCTGCTGTAATCATATATATACGCGGGTAGACTAAACCAGTTTTATATCATAATATATCATATTTTTTGTCTTTCAATATGAAAAATAACTAGGTGCTGCCAGTACGAGTTCTCGATAATCTGTAACCCACACTATATTTAAGGATCGCGTAAGAAAATACAGTAGAAGATCTAAAAGAAGTTCCAACTCGAAATCAAATCGTAGTTGAAGAATCGATCGACAAAAGTTGTTCTTCTATATTAACTTTGGTTACACGGGTTTTATTTTGAACGTTCGTCGTTTGCTCGTCCAATTAATATTTTACCAAAAATCGTAATGATCTTAGTAGTTTTACCTCCAACAATTGGTATTAGAGCCGTTTTGTTTTCTGTTTATGGTTTATCGGGGCTGGGTAGATTTAGAACTATTGCTAACTTTGTTTTGCAGGCGTTCTAAATTCCAGTTTTATGATCATTTTTTATTTTTATGTTTGATTGAATGTGTTGATGATGATTTAATTTAATTATTTTTAATCGCGAGGGATGATTGTGGTAGATTGATTATGAACTCTACGGAGGCATATGATTAATGTAAAAATAATTATTTTTTGATTTCTAGTTCTTCTATTTTTTTAAATAAAAAATTTAAGAAGAAACAAGAACACGCGGAGGTGGCGCTTGGGATTTTTCATGATGATCATGGCAGTTTTCAAAAATAAAAAACAAAGCAAATCCAAACAATGTTAATCCCAGCAGTGTGTCGATCTCCAAGCAGTTTTCATCCAAACAAACCGCTGGTTTCCAAGCAGTTTCCATCCAACGCACAACAGTGGTTTCCAATTGGGATTTTCTCATTGATGGATTCTTGGGAGTTGTGCTTCAAATAAAAAACAGTAACAGTTTTCATCCAAAGTAGCCGCCGGTTTTCAAAGGAAGATAGCAAGCAATTTTTTTTAAAACACTGTTTCGGCATTCCAGGCAACGTACAAAGCAGCGTTTTTTCAGCAAAAAGCAGTTGTTTTTTGCCAAACGTTGCCTTAAGCCACAGAAGGCAATAGCTTGTGGAGCAACAGTTTCGGTTTTCCCAAAAACGTTCCAAACTGCAGCAAATCAGAAGCAATTCCTTGCAATAAAGCTGCGGTAATCCCATGCGCTGTCAACCGAATACTGTTGTGGTGCAAATCCAAATAGTGGAGCAGTTTCAGCAATTTCCGATCATTGTATCGGAATACACACTGTGGCGCAAAATAGTTTTCGTGAATTCCAGCGCAATTCCAGTGCAAACAGTGGCGCAATTTCAGTGCAATTCCACAGCAGCGCCATAATTCCAATCAAACCAGGCGCAAGTAGCGGTTTCCAAGTAAACTGTTTCGGTGATTTGGAATTATCTTGTAACCAGCAAAATTCTGCAGCAAGACTGAAAGCTTCTCTTAATAGGAGACTAAAATTGCTTAGAGTTTTGATTCGATCATAAAATCAGAATATATTTATCTTGTATTTAATTTATTTTATATATATTAACTGCGTATATAATAAATATTAATTTTATTTATCATGTTTATTTAATTAATTTAAAATTTTAATTTTAATTAAAATATTTTGTAATGAAAAATAAAATTAAGTTTTAATTAATTAATTAATTGATTAAATACAAAAACTCTAGATATTTTATTTTTTACAAAATATCATGTTTAAAGATGTTTTTTTTAAACGGATATCTTAAAAAACGTGATAATTAATTTTAAATTTTAAATTAATTAAATAAAAAAATATTTAATCAAAATAAATTATTATCTTTCAAAAAAAATGAAATAAAAAATAAAATAAATAAATATTTTTAATTACTACCTTAGTTGAAAAGATAAAGGAAAAACTGTGCATTTACTAAATTTTATTTGTTACGCATTTAAATACAAAAAGATAGTTTGATAAATCAGAATATTTAGAATCGTGTACGCGGAAAGTTGTTTGATTCTTTCAGATCGTGTCATTTTTGAAATTAATAAATTTATTTTAAATAAACAGATTTTTATAACCCTAAAAAATATTTTAAAAAACTAAGTGGGAGATGGAATTTATTCACAGATAAATCTCGCAGTTTCCATCACCAGTTTGTAGATGATGCAATTAAACCCTGCGTGTTAGTAGTAAAGCTTTTCTCTCCATTGGACAAATTAATTGCGGTATCGTAAGTATAAACCTCATTTAGGGATAATTCTGGATAATTGTTAGTATGGATCACTTCTCCATTTGAATGGTTCATTGTGAAGCGGTTGATTTGGGATTAGGTGATGGTTAACACTTAGCTGTTTATAATAGTATCCTCTCAATCTGAGTCACTACTATGTGGGGTATCCTAGACCGAAGTTATGTCAGCTATTTAATTTCACTTGGTATGGTTAGTTGCCTAGATAGTAAAATTAAAATGAATTGGCATGTCTGGTCTTATAATGGATAGTAGACGTCCACCGATCGGGACATGCTATTCACAAATTATCAGGCTGTTGGCAAATTAATTTTAAAATGGTAGAGGGAACCAAATTAAAATAAATTCAAAGTTTTGCTCATTATAATTAACGATTTTTTAATTATGTGATTCTCAGGATTAAAATGGCTTTCAAGCCGCTCGTTTTAATAGTCAAAGAAAATAAATTTATGGGACTAAATTTTGTTGACTGGAAATGTAACTTGGATATAGGTTTAACTACTATTGGTATTCCTTCAATACGAGGAAATGTGCTTGTTTCTGAAAAGGTTCTTTCTCTTAGCCGAAAGGTATGAAGAAAAAAAAGTTCAAAAATAGGGAGACACAGTTTCCAAGGTAGTTAGTAGGGCACGGACTGGTGTGAAAAAGTCAAAAAATGAATATTTTCACTACAACCAGACCCGGCACTACAAAAAGCTATGTCTAGTATTTCTTCGAAGGAAGAACAAATAGGATAATTTCTGTTCACTGATTGTGGAAGCATGTTTAACGGTGTTATCTACCGGTACCTGGTATATAGATATGGGAGCTACTAATCATGTCCATAATTCATTGTAGGAGTTCCAAAAAACCTGACAACTTAGTGATAGGGAGATTTACTTGCATATGGGCAATAATACAAAGGTAACAGCAGTTGCAGTAAGAGATGCTACTCTCAGTTTTGGTAGAGATCGAATTTTAATATTGAGATATTGTCTTTATGTACCTGCCATTAGAAGGAACTTAGTTTCTATTTCTGGATTGGTTAAAGACGGGTATTTGATTTATTTTAATTACTCTGTGATTATTAAGGATAATAAACGGATTATCTATTTTGGTACATTGATAGATGATTTTTATATTATTACTCCAATATATTCTATACTGCAACTTACTAAAATGAATAATACATTTATATTACCATATAAGAGAAAATTTTCTTTTTTAATGAGCCAAACATTTCTTTGGCACCTACGCTTAGGTCATATTAATCTAAAAATGATAAACAGACTAGTAGCAGATGAGCCTTTGAGTTCATTAGAAGTGGAGGCACTTCTAGTCTGTGAATCTTGCTTAGAGGGTAAGATGACCAAGAGACCCTTTTTGATCAAAAGCTATAGAGCTAAAGAACCATTGGAGCTAGTTCATCCTGATGTATGTGGTCCTATGACAATCTGGGCTAGAGGTGGCTTTGAGTACTTCGTCAGTTTCATTGATAACTACTCAAGGTATGGATACATTTACCTGATGCACCGTAAGTCTGAATGCTTTAAGAAATTGAAAGAATTCAAGGCGGAAGTGGAGAAGCGCTGGGGAGAAGTATCAAATCACTACAATCTGACCGTGGTGGAGAATACCTTTTTTGAGAGTTTAAGGACTATTTTTCATAAGAGGGGATTACATCCCAGTTGACTGCACCCGGCACTCCACAGTAGAACGGTGTAGTAGAAAGAAAGAATAGGACTCTTATGGAGATGGTAAGGTCAATAATGAGTTATTCAGGTTTACTAGATTTGTTTTGGGGACTCGCTTTAGAAATAACAGCTTACATTCTAAACTTGGTACCTTCTAAGTTAGTATCTTCTACTCTTATAAAATTGTGGACTGAGCATAAGCCTAGTCTGAAACACATTCATATTTGGGGGTGTCCAGCACATGTGTTGAAAGGGAACGCGGGTGAGTTGGAACCAATGACGGAAGTCTTTTTCTTTGTGGGGTATCCCAAGGGAATGAAGGTGATCTATTTTATAATCCTAAGGATCAGAAGGTCATTATCATCACCAATGCCCGATTCTTGGAAGGAAATTATATTATAGATCACTAGCCCAATAGCAAAATTATTCTAGAAGAACTGAGAGAAAATACTAGTAGAACGGAAGAGGAGCCACAAGTCACTGATATTCTATTACCTCGTCGTAGTGGAAGGATTATCGGGACAAGTGCAAATCAAGAACAGGGTGCTGATGCATAGGGTTCTTATTCTTCACAGCGTGTTGTTATTTCCAGTACACAGACACGGGTAGTGCCTCGTCGTAGTGGGAGGATTGTTCATCAACCTGACTGGTATATATTCTCGGAAGAGTCTTTTAATAAGATCCCGACACAACTAGATACCGAGCCCTGTAACTATAATGAAATACTTCAAGACAAAGATATAAATCTTTGGCAAATGGCTATGAATTCAGAGATGGAATCTATGTATTCCAATCAGGTATAAGAACTTGTAGAATCACCCGGAGGAATAAAACCCATTAGAAGTAAGGGAATCTACAAGAGGAAGAGAGGAGTAGACGTGAAGGTTGAAACCTTCAAAGCTAGGCTTGTTGCTAAAGAGTTCACTCAGAAAGAAGGGATCAATTTTGAGGAAACCTTTTCACCAGTAGCCATGCTTAAGCTTATCCAGATTCTCTTATCCACTGCTGCTCATTTCAATTACGAAATCTGACAAATATACGTCAAGACAGCTTTCCTTAATGAAAGTCTTAACGAGTGTATCTACATGATACAACCAGATGAATTCATTACAAAAGACTAGGAGCACATGTTATGCAAGCTTAAAAGATCCATTTATGGACTGAAGTAAGTATCGAGGTAACTGAACACTCGGTTTGATCAAGTTATAAAGTCTTATGATTTTGATCAAATTCTAAATGAATTATGTGTGTACAAAAAGCATAATAGAAGCGTGGTGATCTTTCTAGTATTTTATATAGATGATATCTTGCTTATCAAAATCGATGTTGGGGCATTATCTACAATTAAAGTATGGTTATTTGGGCAGTTTGATATGAAGGACTTGAGAGAAGCAAGCCACATCCTTGGGATCAAGTTTATGCGAGATTAGAAATAAAGGATGTTGGGCTTATCACAAGAAAGTATATCGATGATATCCTTGCTCGTTTTAGCATGCAGGATTTCAAAAAAGGGTTTCACCCTTTCAGTCATAAAATCACTCTATCCAATGATCAGTGTTCTAAGACACATGATGTGATAGAGAATATGAAGGCGGTTTCTTATGCTTCGACAGTAGAAAGTGTCATGTATGCTATGCTTTGCTAGACCCGACATCTGTTTTGCCATTGGCATGGTTAGCAGATATCAGCCTAACCTAGGGCAGGAGCATTGGACTGCGGTAAAGAATATAATCAAGTACCTGAAAATGACAAAGGATTATATGTTAATTTACCAGACAGACAGTCTAGTACATTTGGAGTACACAGACTTAGATTTCCAGTATAACAGGGATTCCTGTAAGTCTACCTCAGGATATGTGTTTACCTTAGGAGGTGGACCTATAAGTTGGAGAAGTATCAAGCAGTCCTCATTGCTGACTCTACCATGGAGGCCGAGTATGTGGCAGCTTCTGAAGCAGCCAAGGAGGCTGTTTGGCTTAAAAACTTCCTATTGGATTTAGATGTGGTACCTTCAATTCAGTCGGCTATTACACTTTATTGTGACAATAGCGGAGCGGTTGCAAAATTGAAGGAACCAAGGGTCCATAAGAAAGGCAAGAACATTGAGCGTAAGTATTACCTGATACGAGAAATTGTACAGAGCGGTGGTGTTGTTGTGATCAAGATTGCATCAAGAGAAAACCTTACAGATCCTTTTACAAATAGCTTACCGGCTAATAATTTTGATAGTCATGTAGAGGGCATGGGAGTCAGATGTTTGGCAGCATGGTTTTGAGTATAAGTGCGAGATTGTTAGGGTCAGTATACTGAAAATCATATTTTTAGTATTTAATTTTATAAAATTAATTTTTTATTTTATGAGAATTTTTATAAGTAATGTATGTGTATCATTTCTTCAATGTTATGCATGGATATCCGATATCCTATATAGTATTTAATCTGGTATGTAAAATACGGCTTACACACAGAAAATTAGATTTTAAGTTCTTACAGAATATAAGTTTTATGTTTATAGTTTAGATGGAAATGGGCATACCATTGGTATGGCTGTGGCACAGAGTTTTAGTAGGCCTATCTTAGTTATGAGGAACATATAATAGTGCCGTCTATTTTTCAACTCTCTGTGCCAGTACACTTTGTGCGTATTAAATGGGAGATTTGAGTTATAATTAATTTTATACTGACTATATAAACTAATTCACACCCCAAGGTTATTATGAATAGTGCTTATCCTCTTAATTCTAAAATAATTATTAATTTGCGTATATTTAATATTCGTTGTTTTGATTCATTAGAGGGTGCG
>JAOTRH010134733.1:0-14096 GCA_034768845.1 Heliamphora exappendiculata | reverse complement strand
CGTAACGGCCGTTACGGCTGTGAAATTCGATAGCACCGCTATAGCGGCCGTAACGGGACTCGGTCCCCGCCGAAACCATTACGTAACGGCGTTACGTAACGGTAACAGCCGATTTTTGAAACCATGGCTGACCCCAAATCTTTTAAGGCAAACTCCTTAGACAAATGTGCCTCGAGATTGAAAATCTTATCTATGCTTGATCTTGCAATTTACATATAAGAGGGGTATTAGTTATGAAATAGCAGACTGCTTAATGTAACAACAATGATCTCCATGACATCTACTAAACCTCGTGTCTGTCATGAAGCTATCAAACTTTTTTTACCATTGCTTGGGTGCCTGTTTTAACCCATACAAACTTCTCTTCAGTTTGTAGACTATCTCCCCTTTCCTTTTGACCGAGTAACCCTGTGGCTGGTGCATGTAGATTTCTTCCTCCAAATTCCTATGAAGAAATGCTATCTTAACATCTAGTTGCTCTAGATGCAAGTTTTCTATAGCCACAATACTCAATACTGTCCTGATGGTGGAGATCTTCACAACCAGTGAAAATATCTCAATGCAGTCTATCCTCGGCTTCTGCTGAAACCTCTTAACTACCAGCCTTGTCTTGTATCGCTTGCTTCCATTAGATTCATCCTTCAGCTTGCAAATTCACTTGTTTTGCAGTGTTGACTTTCTTTGGACAACTGTACCAAGTCCCAAGTTTGGTTTGATGATAGAGACTCCATCTCATCATCCATGGCATACTCCCGCTCGTCCTTTACCTAAACCTATAAAGTTTCTTCGAAGCATTTTGGCTCACCACTATCAGTCAATAACAGATAATATAATGAAGGTGAGTAACGTATTGTAGGCCTACTTATTCTGGTAGACCTCTTGGGAATGGGAGTCAGTGGTTCTGCCTATAGAGTAGGTTGTGTGTTCTCATCTCGTAGTTCCAAGACTCTATTAGATGGCCCATCATCACCATTTGCTCCGACAACTATCTGGGTCGCCATCGCCACCCTCGGCGTCAACGACCTCTTGAGTGGCCATTGCCACCGTTAATCGTCATTGGCCTCCTCGCCGACCATTGCCCTCCCTCGTTATCGCCTTCGTCCATGATCCTCTTTCTCTCCTCTCCAAAAATCAATCGCAACCTCGCACCGCTGCCTCACGCCTTGCCTCCCCTTTCGCTGAAACCCTAGAGAACTTGTCCCTCACCATCTCTGTAATTCGAAGCAAATCCAAGCCGCAACCCTTCTTGTCCTCTTCTTCAGTTGCCACCACTAGTTGATTGTTGACGCCTCACGCCATTGTAACCTCACGTCGAAGCCCTAGAAGGTGGTTTTGCCTCTCACACAGCCACGAGGAAGGAGCCTGCCTTGACCCGATCCGGATCGACCCCTACCCGACCCATCTTTGATCTACTCTTCCTAGTAACCAATTTAACCCAAGACCCTACTCGACCCACCCTTTTCCATTGCCCAGCCCAAAAAAAGGGCCAGCCCACATAACCATCCACAACCCAGCAGCCACCCTAAGCCCAGATACCTAAACAACCCATTAACCTTTCTTTTTTAAGCCCATGCCAAAATAACACACATCAAACACAGTCCAAGCCCAACAAAAAAAAAAAAAGAAAAAAAAATCCATGGTTCCAAATTTATACCAATAGCCTAACCATAACCATGGTTACTAACGTCAAGTTGTTCTCCAAATTTGATGCTATGCATCATACTTTGCAAGCGATACGTAAAGACCAGCGAGTGTGTAGCGATAATCTAGTACACATGCGAGCTACATTAGAGATGTTGTCTGACATCTTGTTGCAAGAAAAGGAAGACGACGAGGCTACTGATTTGGGAATTTCAAGTGCTCAATCATCACAAATTTTTGTGCACCAATACTGGATAGAGGTGTCATAATTGACTGAGGTAACAACGGTTTTAAACTCGACATTCTAGACTCTAATGAGGACCGCGATATACTTGATTCTACCTCATCTCAAGAGATCAATGATTCTGTTCCTCCCCTACCCATTGGAGAGCTAGACATTCCTCTGCAGAACACCATTACAACCAGTGAAGAGCCTCTTGCACATAATGATACGCTCAACTCCGTTTGTCTCACCGATGGCCATCTAACGAGCGACGTCGACAAGCCCGACTTTAGTGATTTTCTTGGGATGAAGATTTTCTTTGCATTATCATGTCAAGTTTTGTAGACCTCTTCAATCATTTCAAGATTAAAATCACACGAAATGAGACAAAACTGCTGCAGTTCCTCTATTCAAAATACTTAATTATCTAGCATGGCAAAGTACAGTATTTCAGGACGAATTCGAGGTTGAGTTCTTTTTTTCAATTGAGGAAAATGATGCGGGATACAAAGGGCCATTTACAATTTTATTTTGATTATTTAATATTTAATATAATTTTATTAATTAGGATTTATTTTTATTTCCTTTAGTTTAGGATTCTAGCTATCTTTTAAATAAGATTTTATTTTTATTTTTATTTGGTTTAGGATTCTAACTTTATCTTAAGATTTTATTTTATTTTAGATTATGGTTTAAAGCCTATAAATAAGATGCTCATTTGATGTGTTAATCAAAGTTGAATTAATAAAGAATTGGGTTTTACTTTTAATGCTGTGGCCTTGTATTAAGGTTTCGACCCTATTGTGTTACCTTTTACCATACTTACCCCCTCCACGTGCTACATCATGAAGATTATTAGATGGGTGCAAGCCTGTTTATCCACCTTTATTTTTGGGGAGCACTAAATATAAATAGAAAAATTGGAAGAAAAATAAAAGAATCCTCCCAAAAAAATATAAACATAATAACTTCACAATTTGTGGATGTAATATTCTTTGATAAAAAGATTTAAAAACTATATTTTTTCCACCATGTTCCCAGGGATAGCATTTATGAATTTTTGAGTGTCGTCCATGTGCAAACGTGTGGCCTATAATAAGCTACTTGTTAGATTTTAATTTATATTTTACTCAGTAGTTTTGTAATTATCTATGTGTGACTTATATATATATATAGAGGCTAGCTTGAGTCTCTTCATTCTTAACTTAATTCTCTATTATTATCTCTCTTTTGTTTCTATCGTCTTCTCTCATTTCAACCCTAAATCACTAGTTTACAATTCAACTTGGTATGCAATTCAATCCAACCCTAAAACACGTCGGAAAACTCTTTAACACTTCTAGACCTCTCAACCTTTTCTACCTTTGCTGGTTGGAGATGATCAGGTTTGGTGGAAATCTGTCCGTCCACCTCCATTTTAGGCGAGCACGAAATATAAAAAGAAAAACTTCAAGCAAAATAAAAGACATCTACAAAAAATGGAACATAATTTCACAAATTGTGGATGTAATGATATATAATAAAAAATGTATAAATTTTTTTTTTTTTTCCAACCATGTTCCCAGGGATAGCCTTTCAGAAACTTTGAGTGTTGTCCATGTGCTGGCTTGCCATGTGGCATATAATAATTTACTAGACCCTAGACCCTCATAACCCCCCCCCCCCCGGGACCGACACAACTAGAGATTATAACTCCGACTATGAACTTATATGTGTCAGGACTCCTGAATATGTGTTTGTTTTTGAAATGCTTCTGGAATCATAGGTGGACAAGTTAATTTTCCATTTTTGCTAAGCTCTCATGAAGATTCTTAAGGGATTTTTTCCCGTAACTTTTTACCTTCTGGTCCTATGCTTGACATTTGTATCGGTATTATAGTAATATTTGCATATTTCTTGTGCAGCTATTAAATGTTTATGCACCCAAGTTTGAGACTAGCGGAAGGTTTTGGCCAATAGTGCACAGTTCAACAATATTTTCCTTGGTATTGATGCATATTATTGCAATTGGAATATTCGGGCTGAAGAAACTTCCCTTAGCTTCCAGCTTAAGTGTTCCTCTTCCAGTTCTCACTCTTATATTCAATGACTATTGCCGGAGACAGTTTTTACCCATTTTCAAGGCTTATTCTGCTGAGGTACATTTATACAGAATGCCAACCCTTTTCATCCTTCAAATTTTTTATTGTTTAGTTGGTGTAGAAACTTTGTATCCAACTCAAAGTTTTAAGTTATTAAGTGGAGAGGTATCAACAGTATATTAAGTAATCACTTATTCTATACCCAAACAATGTGGGATTAATTCTTTAACATCCCCATCACTTGCAGCCTTTTTCTTGCGTCTGTCATCGTGGGGTGTAAACTTTTCTTTGTTCTTTTTGAAATGAGTGGAATGGGTTCCGCTTTGGTATCATGTAAAATTTTTGTATCCAGCCTAAAAGCTTAAGCTATTAGGTGGAAGGTCCTAACATTATATTAAGTGATCACCCATTTCATGCCCAAGCAATATGGGATTGATTCTCTAACAGTTGGCATGTAAACAATAGTGAAGATTTTTTGTATATATTTGTGGCTGAAATAAAAGGATAAGTTCTGAAATTAAAAAACAAAAGCAGGATAAGTTGTATGTTACTCTCTGGAATACTGTAAAGTCTTGGATGATGTTGTTCAGTAGTAATCTTGGCCAAAACTTAAATTATTTTCCTTCCCTTATTTTACTGTTTTCTTTTTGAATTTTTCCAGGAGCATTATTTCTCTTTCTCTAATATTTGCCTGAGCATTTTGGGTGTCATGCAGTGTTTGATAAAGAAAGACACAGATGATCATCATGACCCTTCAATGCCCGAGTTCCTTGACAATCTAGTCACTGCATATCGTGATCCTGCTCTGATGCCGATCTACCATTCTGGAAGAAGCAATAGACTCAATTCTCCCCTTCTTCCAGCCGCTGAGGTTTGAAGTTGGAAGGTAATATTGGTTACTAAGTTTTAAATACTGTTTTATAGTGGCTGATTCAAAGGAGAAGATAAAAGAGAAAACTATTATTACAATAATGAAAGGCTTAAACTCTAAAGATGGTTTACAAAATATTTTTATAGAACAAAACTCTAAACCCTAATTAGTCATATAAGACTAATCTACCTTTTAGCTAAAAAAAATAGCAAAATAATAGCAAAAACTCTAATAAAAATCTCCCCCCCCCCCCCCAACTCATGATATGAGCTCGAAGAGCAGCGAAAGTTTGTGAAGTAAGAACCGAAACCGAGTCGAAGTTTGAGTCTTGGTAAAGAAGTTAGCCAGTTGCAAGGAGGAAAGAAAAGGCAGTGTAATATTTACCCATGAAGATGTTGGCGAACGAAGTGATAATCAATTTCGATATGCTTCGTATGCTCATGAAAAACAAAATTGTGAGTAATTTGGGTGGCACTCACATTGTCACAAGAAAGAGAGGTAGGAGACGAGAGGGACACCTAAATCAGAGAGTAACCATCGGAGCCAGGCAATCTCGGCGATAGCATGTGCCATGACTTGATATTCAGCTTTAGGAGTAGAATGAGCAATAACAGATTGTTTCTTGCTTTTTCAAGAGATGAGAGTCACCAAGAAATACACAAAAACTGGTGGTGGACTTTCGATCTGAGACATCACCAGCAGAATCAACATCGGCATAAGCTCGAAGAGTTAACAAGGAGGTAGAGGACAATAACGGACTCTGAAATATAGTACCATGGATATAACATAAGATGCATAGCAAAGCGGCCTAATAAGTGGTGTGTGGAGTAGAAACAAATTGACTAACGATGTGAACATCATTACACAATATCAGGACGAGTCACAGTAAGATAGACCGAACACCCAACCAGCTCTCGATAAACTGTAGGATCCTCAAGAAGAACACCATCAGAAGGAGAAAAATTGCCATGTAGCTTAATGGGAGTATTAGCAATCTTATCATCAGTGAGGCGAGCAGGATGTGTCACTTCGTTCGCATATTTGGATTGAGATAAAAGATTTCCTTTAGGTGAAGAAGCAACCTCTATCTCGAGAAAGTAGCGTAGAGTGCCAAATCTATCATTTCAAATTCATAGAACAGATGATGTTTTACTTCAGAAATACCAGCAGAATCAGAACCAGTAACGATTATATCATCTACATATAATAACAAAATAACAATCACAGTAGTATTATGGTGGATGAAAAGTGCAGAATCATAAGGATTGGGGTGGAAGCCAATTTGAGTAACAGTAGATTGAAAACGCTCATACCAAGTACGAGGAGACTGCTTTAAATCATAAAGAGCATGACAAAGATTCAGACAGATCTAGTTAGATGAGGAAGGCCGAGAGGGGGACACATATAGACCTCTGTGACATGCCTATTGCAAAATGCATTCTTAAGATCGAGCTGAAAAAGAGGTAACTGACGAACTACATCAACTGAAATTAGAGTACGAACTATAGTCATTTTAGCCATAGGTGCAAAGGTTTCTTTGTTATCAATCCCATATTTCTGAGAAAATCCTTGGCAACTAATTGGGCCTTAAAGCGCTCTAGAGAACTGTCCGAATAAGTTTTTAACTTTGTAAACCTATTTACATCCAATGACATTTTTACCGGCAGGCAATAGAACTAAATCCTAGGTATAATTCTTCTGAAGAGTAGCTAATTCAGCTTCCATGGCATTAATCCAATTAGGATTAATACATGCTTCTTTATAAGGTTGATGCTCAAAATATGCATGAATAGTAGACAAAAAAGCGCGATAAGAAGACGAAAAACAAGTGCTCGAAAACCCAAGTTTGCTCGGTAGAGTATGATCATGCAAATGATAGCGACGTTCAGGTGGGTTAGGATCCACACAGGGAGCGAGATTAGAGCCAGTGGAGATGAGCAGAGGTGTTTGTCGGAAAAAATAAACTAATGGAAGAGATGGCACAGTGGAAGGGTGAGACGTGTGAGGAAGATCAAAAAGATCAAGAGTGTGGCTAAACTCCTCTGAAGGCACATCATTTGGAAAAAGATCAATATGAATCGAATCATCTTTGGAAACAAGAGCATATTTGGGAGGAAATGTGAAATAGGAGAGGCGCTCAAGAAACATTATATGACGAGAAACATAAAGTCGTTTAGACACAGGATCATAGCAACGATATCCTTTCTGTTGAAGACCATACCCCAAAAAGACAGAGTGTTGAGCGGGCACTAAGTTTAGTGCGCTCTCGTTTGGGAAAAATGACAAAACATACAGAACCAATGACACGTAACGAGTAATTGAGACTATGATCGAAGAGTTTTTCATATATATGGAGATTCCAGAAAGAAGTGAAATGGGCATACGATTAAGAAGGTACACAACAGTAAGAACGGCTTCACCCAAAAACATGGTCAGGACAAAAGAGGAAAAGATTGGAACGAGTTGTGTAAAGTATGTGCCAATGTTTTCTTTCAGCTTTACCATTTTGAGCCTGAGTAGTAGAACAAGAAGATGGTGAATAGTGCATGATGCTGCTAACAAGTCATTAATTCTCTAAGAAAATACTGCCCACCCAAATTAGAATAAAGAGTCTTTATGGTGGTGGAGAACTGAATGTGAACTATGGAGTGAGAAGTGTGGTAAATGCGGAACAAATCAAATTTGTGTGATATGAGATAAACCCAAGAAAACCTACTATAATCATCAATAAAAAAAACATAATACCCAGACCCACCCTTTGTTGCGGTAGGAGGACCCCACACATCAGTATGAACAAGAGAGAAATGAGATGTTGAAATGGAAGTGCTTTTACTAAAACGTAAAGCTGACATTTTTCAAGTTTACAACCATTTTACTCAGAAATATCACTAGCTGACACTTTATCCAAGCGACCAGATTGAACTAACATTTTTAAATGCTCACTAGACAAATGACCTTAACCTAGAATGCTAAAGATAAAAAGGAGATGAATATTGATCTAAACGGAACGAAGACAACGCTACACATGAATGATCTACAAGGATTTGCAAATTTGCCAAAACATATAAAGTGCCATCCCTGCGCCCGATCCAAATCTGCTTCTGGTATGTCTCATATTGAACAACACAACCAGATGAAGAAAATAAAACATCAAAACTAGAATAAGAAAGCTGACTAATAAATAGTAAGCTAATAGACAATTGAGGGACATAAAAGACATCAAGAATGGACAAAGACAAAGATAAGGGAGAACTGAGCCAATGGAAACAACATGCTTAGAAGAGCCATTGGCAGAAGATATAGTGATGGGAGAAGTGGAAGAAACACAATGACGGAGACAAGACAAATCTAGTGTCATATGATGAGAAGAATCAAAATCAAAGATCAAGTAGCGGAGAAAATACCAATAAAGTAAGAACCAAGCAAAGCTGAATGGGAAGGAATCATAGCAGAAGTATGAAGTTGGGACCCAGATGATGGAAGCATAGATTGAAACAGCTCAAACAAAAATGGCACTAAGGAAGAGGGGACACCACTGGAAGTTGACAAGCAAAAATCCTACGCCAAATGTTGTGCCAAAGCTCATTAATCAAAGAATCGTATCCAAGAGTTCATGTCTTATGTTAGGTAGTCCATGCAATCTAATGCTAATAGCTACCAACTTTGCGTCCAGCATGATCAAAACAGAATGCAGAAAATCAAATCTGCTAATATTCAAAATATTTGATCAATATACCAAGGGTTGAATCGAAAGCCAATATACCAAAATCAAAGATGTTATGCAAAGCCAAATTCTAGTTTGTTGTGCTAAAAGTAGGTGCACCGAAGACCAAAGGTGACATAATATAGAACCAGATGGGCCTAAAGAGGTCTAACGAGGTCCCCGAAGATGGTTAATGGCTTGACGAGGCTCGTCAGATAACCAAATCTGCGTAGATACGAAGTACTAAAGTCCAGATCCAACATAAACAGGTCCGATAAGGTCACCAACAATGTTTGGCGTGACCAACAAGTTCGTCAGTGCTGGTTAAGGGTTCTGGTGAGTGCAGGTGCTGGTTGAGGCTCGAAAAATGGTCGGCAAGGGTTGCTGAGGTTGGAAAGTGATCTGTGAAGGTCGAGGAGGGTCCGATGAGGGTTGGTGGTGGTCGCCGATGCAGAAGAGACGATCGGCGAGGCTCGTTGGAGGTCAGTGCTGCAGGAGGAAGGTCGTCGGTGGTCGGGGGGACTTGTAGTTGTTGATAGAAGCTGCTTCGAAGATGGTTTCGCAGAGACGGGCTAGGGTTGTGAAGAGAGGATTCGGTTTCGACGATGTTTGTCATCGGAGGGTGGAGAAAAAAGCTAGGGTTTCAACAACGTTCGTCATCGGAGAGTGGAGAAGAGTGCTAGGGTTTTGGCGCTAGGTGCTAGGGTTTCAACACTGTTCATCGTCAGAGGGAGGAGGAGGATGCTAAGGTTTCAGCGCTCGTCGTCGCTGGAGGGAAGGGATCGCTCGCCGTGGCTCTAATACCTTGATACAAAGGAGAAAATAAAAGAGAAAACTATTATTGCAATAATGAAAAGGTTTAAACTCTAAAGATGGTTTACATAATATTTTTATAGAACAAAACTCTAAACCCTAATTAGTCATATAACACTAATCTGCCCTAGCTAAAAAGTAGATAACAAAAATTCTAATAAAAACCTCAGTGGCACAGTCCTGTGAATGGTTTGTGATGATGAAAGAGCAAAATAGTTATTATGCACATTAGGATGATGTTTTTGGTTAAAAACAAAATGCTTGTTTGCATGTGGTTTAATTTGCCTGTGTTGTGTCATGTGAAGTACCTCATCTTCCCCTTCTTTTCATCATCTCAATACCAACAGATATTATTATGGTTTTATTATTTTGTTTTGGTTATTCTAACCTTAATGAAAGATGGTTGCTTGTGTTAGGCATGCTAAGATACTTAACACCATCAACTGGAAAAAAAGAAAGAAAGAGAGGATGCTTAACCCCATAAACCTGACGTAAAAAGAGACCCATAAACCCACCCCAAATTGGCAAAACGTATGGGGTGAAACTTAAAATGGAAAATAGCAAGGTACGAAAACTGAATGTTGCGTGAATATTAAACCAAAGCAAACTTAGCCTTGTATTTTAATCCTTTGGGGCCAGTCACATTAATATTTTTTTTTCCATTATGATCTATCAAGGTGTATATGTTCAGTTAAATTTAGTAAATTCATATCCTTAATGAATCTTTTTTCTCCATTACACTATCAAGAGATATATATTCAGTTATACTTAATAAATCCAAATTATTACAACATTCTATATCAATTTTCGATATGCCCATCTCTGTAGCATTTTCATTAATAATAATCCCATATTTGTGCCTACTTGTTGCATCTACTAGTTTTTGTTATATGTGACCCTAGGTTACATAGATTTGGGGTACGATGTCAGAGACAAGTACATGTTCAGGTGTCAAATTTGTCAATTTCTACGGGAACATGGATCTAAATTTTGATATAGGTATGGGGATACATTAAATAATTCGTTTTTGATATTTTTATATGATGAGTTTAAAATATGGGTTATGGATGCAATGACGTGCATTTATTTATATTTTTGAAATATATGATGATCTTTAAAATTTTGAAAATATACAACGTAGACCAGTTGATGTATTAGTAAAGAAAAGCGACAAGATCAAGGGTAATGGAAACATTGGGGGATAGACCTAAATTAACATAGAATGTCGTATTAACAAAATATATGAACTTGTTGAAACTAATTGAAGATATAACCCTTAACAGAGCAGAATGGTATTAAAGGATTCATGTAGCTAATCCCAATTTATTGGGACAAAGGCTTTATTTAGTATATACTGACTTAAATTGACATGGGATGTCGTATTAACAGGATATATGAATTTGTTGAAACGAACTGAAGATATAGTGAGCAGAATGACGTAAAAATATTTATGTAGCTGACCTCAATTGATTGGGACAAGGACTTGGTTTAGTATATGATAACTTTTAAAAGTTAATAAATAGAACAATAACTTTTTCATCAAATAAAACATTACTAGCTAATAGAAAAAGTAGGAGAAAAGGCCCAATTTATTATTTATGTTTGGGCTAGCAAAGCTTTGCTAATTTTAGAATGTGGGATTGGGCAACTCTTAAACTCATTTATTTTTATAAGGTGGACTTAAGCAAGCCTCTAAAGTCCATTGGCCAACATCTTTTGCGATTCGCGTGTTCTACCTTAAAAGAGCCCTAACGGTGCTTCTCCATCTCTACTCACTGTAAACACTCCATTTGTGGTTATTGCAAACATATGGTCATTCTCGAATGCATCTCATCTCTCATCCTCGATGAAAGACAATTTGCCTCTTCATTAACTCATCTTTTTGTTAATCTTGATCGCTAACCTTTGATCTGCATTAGACGTCTTCCTCGATTTGTGCTAAAACTCACCGTTAAGCAGTCGGGCTCCTCCATTCAGCCATGTTCGAGAGATACAAGGAGGATCCAACCCAAATTCCGTACCTGCACCCGTGTTGTGTCTTGTCAACACGTGTACTTCTCCCAAAACGAGCCTGTGTAACACAGAATTATAACCAAATTATTTCCAGATTTTTTTCCTTCGTAATTCTATTTTGCTTATGTCTTATCATATGTCCATCTTAATATTCTCATCTTAGTTATGCTCATTTATATGTTGTTTTTTAGTTGATGTGACCAACACTTCTTTCAATTTAGTACTATTGGTCTTGTAATTCCATAAAACATTTCTTCCAAGTTTGTAGTATCCTTTGATCGCATGTATGCCAGAAGTACCTTAACCCACCTTAGCTTTATAGCTTTCAACCCAATCTCGCTATCCTTACTAATCAAATCTATATAGCAAAACCAATCATATTTTCGCATCTCATAAATCTTCACTTATTCACTATTTTTACTTATGTTGTTACTAGATTTATATGCTATGTTTCTAATTTATTCCTGCTTTAAGCACTTTTAACTCCAATACTTCTCTTCAAATTTTTTATTTAGCATTAACTACCTTTTCGGATTCATCCACTAAAGCAACATCACTTGCGAATGACATACGACATGAAAATCATTCTAAGTATGCTTAGTCAATTCATTCATAACTAAGGCTAAGATATAACGACTCAAAGCTAATCCTTGGTGGAATCTTACAGTAATTGAAAATTCACTCATATCTTTTGCAGGTTATCTACCTGTATGTACAAGTTGTATCTATTATATTGATATACTTCTTTTCACTCCCTTTATCTTCAACGTCTACCATATTATCTCTCTATCACGCTATCAATTTGTTTTTTTTTTGTAAAAATCATACGCTTGCTCTTATTCTCTTTGTACTTTTTTATTATTCTCTTTAGTAAGTAAATGGCTTCCACAATTAATCTACCAAACATAAATTCGATCTGATTATCTAACGTTGTTACCGTTCTTAAGTGATACTCAATCACTCTTTTCCGTAATTACTCGTCAACTTAATGCCTCTATGATTGTAATTTTGGATTTCTTCTTTATGTTTATATATAGGTACTAAGGTTTTAAATCAAAGTATCAAAAGACGTATCGGTATCGGCGACATAATCATGTATCAGTCAATATTAGATAGTGTTGGATGATATATTGGTAAATATCAATATCAGATACTCAAAATCTCGATATGTATCGGCTAATGCAATATGTAATGGCAGATATTTAAAAATATGACTTTACCCCCTTCACTTTTTAAACAGTTTTTGTAGTGCTTGCCAAACTGGGAAACACCAACAATTTTCAGATGCAATCATATCATACCCTGATAACATTGTGTATGACACCTAGGAAGAAATCTGCCATTTTAAGGAATCAGTTGGAGGATCCCGTGGTATGTGAACTGATTGAATCAGTTGCAAGAGTTGTTCAACTTCCTCTATAGCAGGTTCCAGAGCTGGAAGCTGCAATGGGAGATTCCAGATGGTTTGGTGATAACGCCAAGAAAAGCATTCTAAAACTTAATATCATCAATCAGGATAAAGATAGTCCGAAAGCAGCAATATAATTGTATTAAATGGTATTGTTAACCAAGATACTCGTCTCGCCTAAGTATTTCCACATCTTAATAGGAATACCATCCAAACCTAAGGCCTACCTGGTTCCACCATTTTCGATGCAATTTTTACCTTAACTTCTTTATTCTACGATAAGATTTGTTCTCCATTTTCTCCAAGACTACCATGTTCATTTGCTCCTTAGTTTTCTAAATCTTTTTCTACGCTTGGTTATAAATAATAGTATCATCTCCATCTGAGCCACTGTATGGAGAGCCACTGTTATTATTTATGAGTCTTTTAAGTTTTTTTTCGAGATTATTTCATTTTTTGACGCATGCCCCGCCGAATTAAAATAGTTTCTCAAATGATTTTTTCATATTTACTTAATATTTTTAGTGACACCCTAGAATACTCCATTTCTAACTTTTATACACTTAACATTAAGAAAGTCCCTTGTTTTACTCTATGTTAACATACAAGTTTATAAGTGTTCTTTTTCAATCTTTACTATCTGATTTATATAAATATTAGACCCACTTTTAAAGTTATTAGTGTTTTCATCTCTTTTTAAAAGAAATTGTTGGCTACTATAAGATCAAAAACTACTACAAAATTTAAAATATCCTATCCACCTATAATTATGTTTTTAATTATGTTTTCTCCTACATGTATATGTTGCATTATTTCATCCATTGGCCCTAAAATTGCCCATAATATGGCCAACCAATCCTCCTTGGGGTGCACAGGTACTCATCACGTTATTTATATATATTTTTTTCAGTTGCAAGCTTAATTAACATTATCTTGTTGACTTTCTTTAAAACTGTTCATCCATTATCATGTTAATCCATTATCCTCAAGGTGTTTAGATGCCAATGTTTCACCTACCAATTGAGTTTCTTATAAGCATGTTGTATTATTTTTCCTCTTAATCACAATATTCTCTAACTTCTTTATTTTACTTGTTTAAATCTACAATCCTGGACTAATGTCTATACGTGCACTAGGGGTGTAATTTTGGCCCAGTTCGGCCCTGGTTCGGGCGGGCCAAGTTTTGCCTGGGCTCCCGCCAAATCTTCGGGCCGGACCGGGCCGGGCTTTTTTGTCCGGAGGTCGGCCTAGGCCCTAGGGGTAAAGGGCTCGGGCCCGGGCTTTTGGGTGGGTCTTGATTTTTTTTTTGTTTAATTTGTATTTTTATTACTTTTATAGTTATT
>JAOTRH010134722.1:0-14096 GCA_034768845.1 Heliamphora exappendiculata | reverse complement strand
ATGTACATACATAGAGAGAGGGTTAACGAAGCAGAGTCGAAGTCTAGAGAAAATGGAAAACCTTAAATGGAGACAGCGTATCTAGCTCTAACCATAAAACCCTAACTGTGAACTTTAACCAGCAATGGAACCATCATGATGGGATATGAAATTAGGGTTTCTTTCTGTTACCTTTTGTATCTTCAAAATCAGGAGAGTTCGATGTGCTCTACGGTCAAAGAACCCCAGAAGTTGCCCAACAGTGCAACGCCCAGCACAACCAACTCTTGATCGGCGATGGAGACCTCGACGGCAGAGAACGAGAGAAACACGAGGGAGCTACAGACATCGGTGAAGAGTTTGGCCGTAGGGTTTTCATTCAGCTTAATGGAAGAGAAGGCATCGCGGAGAGGGAATGACAACTATCGGGGAGAGAGGGAAGATTGAAAAGTTAATTTTTGTTTGTTATTTTTAATCGCATTTATAAGTAAAAAGTGTGATTAAAAAATTAACTTATTATTACATTCTTTT
Organism: Heliamphora exappendiculata; assembly: GCA_034768845.1. Lineage (NCBI taxonomy): Eukaryota > Viridiplantae > Streptophyta > Magnoliopsida > Ericales > Sarraceniaceae > Heliamphora > Heliamphora exappendiculata. Next base: position 13,586 of record JAOTRH010134722.1, on the reverse strand, counting down.
AATAAATGAGATAAAAAATTCAGCAAAAACTAGACAGCACATGCAATATAAGCTAAGCATGCTAAGAAAACGAGGTGCAATTTTTTACTCTCTTTTCAAGTCTTAAATAGTTTGAAAACACGGCTCTCACGAGCCCCAAAGATAACAAATATATATATGCAACACATGAACATTTATCAAAGCTAACTTTCACAAGCTCCGACAAGCTAACTCGTGCAATCCATGCACTATGCCTAACACACTATGAGCAACACACCCAACGCGTATCTCTCAAGGACCTCGTATCGTCCTTCAGATTCACACCCACTGTCTTTATAATCACGTTTCCATCCTTTAAACTATGCATATCATCCTAACAGATATTATGCCACAGTTATGGGAAAGCACTAAAAACACAGATAAATGTAACAATTATAGAATCTTGCCCATTACCCTAGTCACCACTTAAGGCCTGCTCGGTAATAGCAAGTTCTACATGGAGTTACAACAACGTAAACAACGCCATTCACGGAGGCAACTGACTTAATTTACCGGTTCACAACCCGAGGACCCTAAGCACCCACTAACCACTTAGTTTACGAGTTCACAACCCGAGGGCACTAGGCACCCACCAACCCTGCATCGTCAGGACCACGTTCCCATCCTTTAGATATCCATATGCACACACACAACACAAGGATCTTCTCGAGCTTTCACCAAAGAACCACTGCCCCATCTAACATTTCTCGGGCTTTCACCAAAGGACCACCGCCCCATCTAACATTTCTCGTTGACCAGGGTTAACATTTATCGGACCACGTTTCCGTCCATCGTTAGCCAGGGCTAACATTCATAACAATATCACGTAAGACCACATTTCTGTCTTACATCATGCATAAAAAAATGAGAATTATAAATGCACAAAACCACATATAACCTTCACATCATGACGCCACCCGTCACATAACCGACATCCACTCACATGGACTACAAACAACCCACAAAACCACACGTAACTCAAAGACCAACACTCAACCGATAAAACCCGATTCTCACAAACCAACACTCAACTCATAAAACCCGGTTCTCACAAACCAACACCGTTTCCCAAAGAGGACCACAAACCCAAACACGCCCAACACAGCCATCACAACTCACGACGCCCACTCGCGCCCAACACAGACCCAACGTTGAATCAACACCACGCATCTAACCGTGCACCAACACCCACATCTAACCATGCGCGTCACCGAAGGACGGCATCTAAACAAACACCCGTGGCCACTATGCGACCCCCGAAACCACAACACGATCAACCAAACCCTGAAACCCAGCCATCGAACCACAAATACACAACCTAACACCTTAGTCGGCTGGTCCTCAGCCCCTAGTCGACTGAAAACTCTCGGGAAAGCCGAAAACCCAAACCAGAAACATTTTAGTCGACGGACCTACTAGGCCCAGTCGACTGAACCCCAAACAGAAACATATCAGTCTACTGACCTACTAGGTCCAGTCGACTGAACCCCAAGAACCAAGATCCAGTCGACTGACCTCCCACGGGAACCGTTTTTAAGCCACGATTTCATCCTCCAAAATCTCGAATTGAAGCCTCGAAACCTTCATCCAACACCCTCAAACATACATACGCCCAAGCCTAACACCAAAATCACGAAAGAAACTCCCGACACCCGATTCCATCCACCGAAATCGCCAAAAAATGATTTTTAACCCAAAAACCCAACATGAAACAAAATCAGATCTACGACATTCTAATCGGTAAAAACACACACGATTAGACGTAGCACCCTTATAAAGCATGAGAGTCTAGGATCCTACTTCAGTGAGTTAAAAACTCGACGCCTCGAACTATGTGTAAAACCAATCTTGCTAGAATAGAAATCTGTCCAGATGAACGCGTAGCCCACCGTGCCAATTGCAAGGATCCGCTATTGGATCGTTGAAAATCGAGCCCCGAGCCCTAGAGAAGTTAGAGAGAAGGCAGAGAGAAAATAAAGAAAACTTAGTGGAGAAGTTTTAAAAATATCTAACTCTAGATATTTATAAGCCTCCAAAATATTTTTTTTATAAAATTTTTGAAATTCGCACCGCAACGCCCCACGGCCCCAGGAACTTGCCCCGCATGCATATCTAACCCCGATCATGGCTTCTCCGACTTATCTTTTCATGGATCTCTCCTGTTTTTATTTTCTAGCTATGAGGGATGTTCATATCCTCTTCCCTTGTACATAGGAAATGTGTTTATTGTTTTGTTCTCCTAGCTATGGGGGTTGTCCATAGATTCTGTTTTGTGATGTTTACATTGCTGGTTCACTGTTGGGTGTTGCGGTTTTAGCTTTCCTTGGTGGAAACTTGATATCTTTTAGCTGGTGACCACCTTGCTGCTTTAGTTTGGTTATCTGTGGTCTTGTGGTGTTTGTTTTTTCTTGCTCGTACTGTTGCTGTTTGCTACTTTCTGGTTGGCCGGTTTAGCTCCTTGATGCTGCGGGTTGATTTTGATCAGTTTTTTCGTGGGCTGTGGTGGTTTTTTCCTCTACAGCCGTGGTTTTGAGGGTTTATTTCCCTTTTTGAATGTTGCTGGTTTTTTTTAGTTTTGTTTGCTGAATTTTGTTATATGGTTTTGGAGGTTGGCTATTTAGTGTTTGGCCTGGTGGTCTTTTTGGGTTGCTGTTTTATGTTGGGTGGCTTAGCTTCCTCCCCCATTATTTCTCAATTATGGAGGCGGCAACCATGTCCTTCCCTTTCTAATCCTTGGTAGGTTGATTTGTTTGTTGGTTGTTTGCTTTGGTTGTGGTTTAGCTGAAAGCATCGTTGCTTTTGATTTTGTTTCTGGGGTGTTTATAAGACCTGGGGCATGCCCCTTGTATTTGTGTACTTTTTTCTTTCTTTTATGTTACATTTAATTACCCCTCTAAAAAAAATCCCGATCATGCATCAAAACACATATAAACATGAAAAATTGAAAATGGTAAACATGCGTCGAAAAATGCCAAAAAAGAAAACGGGTTAGGGTCTCACAACTCTACTCCCCTTAAAGGAATTTCGCCCTCAAAATTCAACTCATGGTCAAAACAACAAACTGTCGATCGCAATCGACACAGGCATACGAGATAATCAGCCAAACCATTCCTAGGATATAGTCGAACAAGTTCAGGCATCCTAAACAATGGCTAACTATCTCAACGACACGGGTTCCACAACTCACCCCAACTTCACATCATCACCAACCACTGCCTCAATGCAACACATCGCCCATGGAATCCATCATCAACTCCCAAACAGATACAATGAAGAAACTGGCCCAAGGCCTGCATACTCAGAAAGTACCTCTGCTTGTTGAAGGCATATCTGCATTATTAGGCACGGTCGGTGTCCTCGAAGCACAAGGAGCTATAAAGGCATACGCTCGGGGTAATGTCACTCTGCCCTATCCACCACAGCTCGGCGCTGTCGGCTGCCGTACCAACTGAACTGAAGTTCCCCTATCTGTTGCTCGGGAAGTTTGACCTACAGGATGTCGCTGTCGATCCTGCACATATGAATGCTCTAGTGTGCTAGCTGTACTCGATGCACTCTCTCTCTAGGGCAAAATTCCTACGAATATGTCTAGGCTGGCCACATCCATAACAAATCTGTGACTCCCTCCCTTATGACTGATCCAATACCGAACCCTGGGACTGCTTCTGCTGCGGGCAATCCACTACACGATGTTTGGGCTACCTGCATCAGAAGCAACGGAACTTATACTGCTCTGGCCTTCCCGTTGGGGCTGCGGGAGGTGAGGATGCAGAAGACTGTGGTTGATATGACCCCACTGGCTACGAACTTGGACCAAACGTCCGTTGACGCTTATCATTGCATCCCCGGGACTGTGCACTTCCCTCGTCCTGCTGACTCTTACTGTCTCTGTCTCTGTCTCTGCACGTCTCATTTAGAGTGTCTTCCACCTTCATGGCAGTCTTCAACAACTCTGTAAAAGCGTGCGTCCTGAATGTTGCCACTTGATCTCTAATAGCGGCCCTCAAACCCCTCTCAAACCTCTTCGCCCGGAATTTTTTTTTTTTGGTAATCTGGAATTCATCAGTGGGCACAATCTCCTGTGCAAATCGGGATAAGCTAATAAACTCAACCTCATACTCGACTACTGTCATCATCCCCTGAGTCATGAAAAAGAAATCCTCTTTGTACCGATCCCTCAAAGTCGCAGAAAAGTATTTCTCCAGAAATACCTTCGTGAATGCCTCCCAAGTGCCTCTGACCGTAGTCCTGGAAAACTTCCACCACATTTAAGCACTCCCCCTCAGCTGGAAGGCAGCAAAAGTAACTCTCAAATCATCTTCCTCTATCTGAAGCATGTCCAAGATCCTAGTGACCAGCTCCAGCCATTCAGTGGCTACCATGGGGTTGGGATCCTCAGAAAAGGTAGGAGGGTCCAGACGTCGAAATTGCGCATTACGACCGTTGCCCTTGGCTCAGGTACACTCTCTCTCCCCATAGAAGCCTCAGCCAGCTACCGGATGGAGCCGACCATCTCACGCAATAGATCTCCGTCAATAGGTCCTTGGGGTGCATTAGCATCACTAATATCTAGGACTGGAAAGCGAACTCACGCAATAGATCTCCGTCAATAGGTCCTTGGGGTGCATTAGCATCACTAATATCTAGGACTGGAATGTCCCTTCGGCCAAAACCACGACGACAGCCTCAACCACAGCTTCGTTCTCCCTACGTGGACATCGCGTCTATAGGAAACAGATAGAACATAAGATGCAGCACATAGCATGAACATAAACGCTAACCACATAAGCATGCTAACACATAGCCACATAGGTTCATGCTAAACGAAACCTCACATACCGAGGAGAACCGATAAGAATGACGCATCAATCTAAATAACCTACTCAGATTCCTTGCTAGAAATCACGTTAGCTAAATGCATTTCTAACTTGGCTCCCAAGTCTGTTAATCCAAACGCCCAAAGGCAAGACTAAGCAATTCCGCAGTTCAACCCCCATGCTCACATATACACATCATTCACGTATAACTCGCATGCTATCACGTTCATGTTATCAAAACATCTAAATACATGCAGTCAAGCACACGCAATCAATCTCACACGGGATACACCCTCTTTCCACAGCTCTTAGGTATTCGAACCCAAAGCTCTGACACCAAGCTGTCACGCCCAAAACTCCGGGCCACGTGAAACATTCACAAGAAACCAAATATAATACCTAACCCGAGAATACACTCTCAAAGTAAACCATACATGTATTATATATATTCGCCAAACGAATTACATTACACGGTGCTAACGCTGAAAAATATGTTACAGCATACATAATCAAAACTAGCAAAAAGGAAGACTACAGCTCTTCCACCCCTCTGGCAACCCCGGATCAACCTGGTTGACCGGTACCTGAAAAATATTTCAAATTCCACCCGTGAGCTAAAGCTCAGCAGAAACTAGACAGCACATGAAATATAAGCTAAACAAGCTTGGAAAATGAGGTGTAATTTTTTACTCTCTTTCAAGCCTTAAACAGTTTGAAAACACGGCTTGCACGAGCCCCAATGATAACAAGTATATATATGCAACACATGAACATATATCAAAGCTGACTTTCACAAGCCCCGACAAGCGAACTCATGCAATCCATGCACTACGCCTAACACACTATGAGCAACACACCCAACGCATATTTCTCCAGGACCTTGTATCCATCCTCCAGATTCACACGCACTGTCTTTATGATCACGTTTCCATCATTGAAACTATGCATATCATCCTAACAAATATCATTTCATAGTTAAGAAAAAGCAGTAAAAACACAGACAAATGTAACAACTATAGACTCCTGCCCGTTATCCTAGTCACCACTTAAGGCCAGCTCGGTAATAGCCAGTTCTACAAGAAGTTACAACAACATAAACAACACCATTCACGGAGGCAACTGACTTAGTTTATGGGTTCACAACTCGAGGGCACTAAGCACCCACCAACCCTGCATTGTCAGGACCATGTTCCCGTCCTTCAGATATCCATATGCACACACACAACACAAGGATCTTCTCAGGCTTTCATCGAAGGACCACTACCCCGTCTAATATTTCTCGGGCTTTCATCGAAGGACCATTGCCCCATCTAACATTTCTCAGGCTTTCATCGAAGGACCACCACCCCATCTAACATTTCTCGAGCTTTCACCGAAGGACCACTGCCCCATCTAACATTTCTCGTTGACCAAGGTCAACATATATTGGACCACGTTTTCGTCCATCGTTAGCTAGGGCTAACATTCGTACCAATATCACGTAAGACCACATTTTTGTCTTACATCATGCATAAATAAAATGAGAATTATAAATGCACAAAACTACATATAACCTTCACATCATGACACCACCCGTCACATAATTGACATCCACTCACATAGACTACAAACAACCCTCAAAACCACGCCTAACTCAAAGGCCAACACTCAACTCATAAAACCCGACTCTCACAAACCAACACCCTTTCCCAAAGAGGACCACGGGCTCAAACACGCCCAACACGGCCATCACAACTCACGACGCCCATTCGCGCCCAACACAGACCCAACAGTGAATAAACACCACGCACCTAACTGTGTACCAACACCCACGTCTAACCATGCACGTCACCGAAGGATAGCATCTAAATAAACACTCGAGGCCACTACGTGACCCCCGAAACCACAACACAGTCAACTAAACCCCGAAACCCAACCACCGAACCACAAACACACAACCCAGCACCTCAGTCGATTGGTCTTCAGCCCTAGTCGAGTGAAAACTCTCGGGAAAGCTGAAAACCCAAACTAGAAACATTTCAGTCGACGGACCTACTAGGTTTGGCCGACTGAACCCCAAACAGAAACATGTCAGTCGACTGACCTACTAGGTCCAGTCAACTAAACCCCAAGAACCAAGACCCAGTTGACTGATCATCAAGATCCAGTCGAATGATCTCCCACGGGAACCGTTTTTAAGCCACGGTTTCAACCTCCAAAATCTCGAATTGAAGCCTCGAAACCTTCATCCAACACCCTCGGACATACACACGCCCAAAACTAAAACTAAAACCACAAAAGAAACTCCCGACACCCAATTTCATCCACCGAAATTGCCAAAAAATGATTTTTAACTCAAAAAGCCAACTTGAAACAAAATCAGATCTACGACAATCTAACTGGTAAAAACCCATACGATTAGACGTAGCACCGTTATAAAGCATGAGAATTTAGGATCCTACTTCGGTGAGTTAAAAACTCGACGCCTCGAACTATGTGTAAAACCGAGCTTTGCTGGAATAGAATTCCATCTAGATGAACGCGTAGCCTACTGTGCCAATAACAAGGATTCGCTGTTGGATCATTGAAAATCGAGCCCCGGGCCCCAGAGAAGTTAGAGAGAAGGCAGAGAGAAAATGAAGGAAACTTAGTGGAGAAGTTTTGAAAATATCTTTTGAAAATATTTAACTCCAGATATTTTTTTTTGGGGTAAGTAATTGTAACATAAAAAAAGAAAAAGAATACATGTTTACAAGGGGCATACCCCAAGTAATTTCATCAGTACCATAAAGGGAGAAAGCTCCCAAACCAAGTCAAGTCCAGAAAACAACCAATGCCCTAAAAAACAAAAGGGCCCAACTCCGGCTTAAAAGCGGGGGGATACTAGCTAATAAAACACGTTCTATGCACAACCCGCATAGATGGGCAAGGCCCCTTAATAGTACAAACATAGTAGTCATAGGACGCCTAACTAAAATCAAGGAACTGACAAGGACAAAGAAAAACCACTGACACAAACTAAGGTAAGCCTAGTCTCACAGAGATAGTCACACTCCCTAACATATGGGGCGAAAGGATAGAGACAGCAACACCACTGTTGATGAGAGCATAATATCCATACTAGAGCTAGAACCTCAATCAAGACAACCATCATTGGGAAGCACCAGCATCCGAACGTAACAGCCAAACCCATGACTTACCAGAGTAAGCACAGCATCCCAGATAAGCAACGTTCGCCTGAGTGCGAAGGAAACGCTCTCTTGGAGTGAACTCCAGATATTTATAGGTCTCCAAAATATCTTTTTTTTTTTAAATTTTGAAATTCGCACTGCAACGCCCCATGACCTTGGGAACCTGCCCCGCATGCATATCTAACCCCGATCATGCATCAAAATACAAATAAACATGCAAAATCAAAAACGGTAAACACGCGTCGAAAAATACCGAAAAAGAAAACGGGTTAAGGTCTCAGTGAAGCTTTCCCTAACCCTAATTGGAAGCAGATGGTGCAATGATCTTATGCCTCCTCATGCTATTCTAGATACCTTTTCCTATACCCTGGACTTCTAACATGTACCTTCCCCAATCCAGTTACAAATTTTCTACTCTTGATTTTAAAGTTTTACATTTAATTATTTCATCATTAAAAACTGCACATTTCTAATTTTCCTTTGCACCTAATTCAAAATAAAGATCTTAGAGGTGTATTTAATTAGCATTTCACAATATTCTTGTTTTCTACTTGTTCAAATTACTCTTCCATAATCTTCTCATTTTTGTGAACATATGCATTCCCCATTATTCTAGTGTGCTTTCCTCATTAAATAACTTGCTTTCTAACAGTTGCACGAATGTGATCAGCTATTTCAATTTAGTTCTCACTCCATTAAAAATCTAAAGGAAGCAATCAAGATATTGATCCCTTTTTCAACTTGCTTAAGGAAATTGAATGTGATTGGAAGGATAAAATATCTATGTTGCAATTGGTTCCATTCATGTTTATTTGTTCATTTTTTCCCCTATTATTGCAGGTTTTCACCCCTGATTATAATGTCTCTGTTGCTGAATTAATAATACCAGGGTCTGATCTTTCACAGCACATTAGGTCTGTAATTTTCATCATGAAGATAACCATTGTTTTTCAGTCACTATTCTCTTGTCTTTTAATTAATTTGGTAAGTTGTCATGTTGATGTTCAGAGAATATTTTTTATGTTAAGCTTGCCTAGTTGATAAATTATGCTTACATTAGGGTACATTTGAAATTTCAAGGCCTAAATATTATAGGGAAGTTGAAAATTCTCAAATCGTCTTGCATCCTTTAGTTTTGGAGGTTACAAAAAAAGATAATGAACCAGTAAACTTGTAAATCAACATGCTGGCAGTTCTTCAACATGAATGTTTTATCAAATTAAAATTTGAATGTCTTATATTATAGCTCATTTAACGGATTATGTATTTTCTCTTGGGTGAGTGCCCTTTACATTTCATAACCCATTTCATTCACATGAGACTGAAGTTTATGAACACCGATTTTGCACAATGTGTTCTTATTAATGTGCAGTACTGCAGGACATGGGGCATCAGGAACTGGCAGCATGAAATTTTTGATGAACGACTGCTTACTATTACCTACAACAGATGGATCCACTGTGGAAATTATTGATGAAATAGGAGCAGATAACCTGGTAACTTCCATCTTAATTTAGGTTTATTATTCGTTAATCCTCATTCTTCAAGGGCTGGATAGCATGCTTCAGCAAAAAACTACGGCTTTAGCAAAGAGCTGAAAGGCAAAGCAGCGTTTATGCAGTTCTATCCAAAATGGTTGGGATATGTTCCAGAAGAGATTTGGTAGTGTTTTACGTTCTAAAATGATGGTTGGGAATACCTTTCAGAAAAGGTGGGGTGGGGCATTCTATGTTTGATTTAATTGTTGTTCTCCTAGTAAGCTTAGGTCCGGAGTATAACTGTGTGGGCATTTTTAGTCGTTAAAGTGTTACATGTGATTAAGTGTTTACGTTAGTGATATATTCTTCTTATGCCCGAAGTAATCATTTCTTATGCAAACAAGAATACTCCTCGTGTTTCTGTATTACACAATAGACCTAAACTACTAGAAGTGCAGTATAATTGCTCATTTTATGGATATCTGTATCTATAATATCCTTTAAATTTAAATTATTTGGCTGCCAAAGAAAATAATGAGAAATCAAGATTCTTTTCTCCAAGTTGTCTGGTAAAATATGTGGCTTCCAAAATGTCTTAATTAATGGAGGATGGATTATATCCTATTTGTTTTATCATTTCTTCTAAAATAGCACTTACTGGTCTAATTTATCTGATGTTCAGCCTTTGATGGTCTAGTTTCTCTAACTCCTTTAAATGAATGTTACTAATATCATTCCAAAAGATCTTTAAGCATGGCATGTCATAATCACAAGGTTACCCAAAAGAACACAATTTACTGACGAATACTTTAATCTTTTGAATAAATGACTAACTTTTTTCTTCTTGCAAATAGAATCAATAATTCTTTGGCATTTCTTTTAAGAGAAATGATAAATTTTCTGGAATAATAGTATTTGTGTTGAGTATTAGATAGAGTTGAAAGATAAAAAATATATTGATGTGGAAATAGTAGTTATTAATTAGTTTGCATTCTGATTGTGAGTTGAAATTTAAGTTGTGTCTGAGTATAGATTGTTGTTTGAATTTAACAAGTTTTCGAAAGTTTAGGTTAGTTTGAAAAACAGAGAAAATTTTGCCAAAATTTATAAATTTTATACTTATATTATTTTATAAATTTAGGAGTTATTCCTTTTAAAATGTGTTAACGAATTCAAGAGAATATCATAAGAGAAATTCTTGTCATAGTAAGAACGGGTTATAATGTGCGGATCACGCGCCTCGGGTTTGAGGTCGTGACAATTTATGCATAAGGCTTCTAGTTTTCTGATCCTAGATGAGAATATATGATTTTAGGGTTATAGTAATTACTTATTTTTTTAATTTTTGAGCAACTTGCTTACTATTTTTTTGTTCCCTACTAATTCTATCATGTGAATTGGACTGACTCGTAGATTCCAGAGTGCGGCTAGTATTGTTCTTCTCAATATTAGTTCAAGTGGTGAATTTTTTGGAATTACTGCTATTTTCTTTAGCAAAAATTCTCCCAATTTGTATTGTGATAAATTTTAAATTATTAGAGTTTTTTTTTAATTTGGTACAATTAATCAAAAGATTATTGAGTGTCAAATGATTATATTTTTAAAAAAATGTAATGAATTCTTTTACTACAGTCATGATAATTTGTTTTGTTGTTTTGTGTTTGAAACTTGGAGTTCATTATGTTGGAAACACTATTTTATAGTTAGCTTTTATGTTTCACGTTTATGCTTTGTGAATATAATAGAATTAAATATGTAAAAACTTAGATTTGAAGCAAGTTAGAATTGGTGAGTCAAGAATTGTATTAGTTGACAGGGTTGTCAAAGGTGAAAAAAGACTCGAAATAATATTAGGTGCGCGCTGGTGCGCAGTAGTTATTTTTAATCACATTTTTTATCACATTTTTTAAAATTTTTATCACGCACAAAAAGTGTAGTCGATAATGCGAAATCGACTTAAAAATCACACTAATTTCATTTTTAATCACGCTTTTAGTTATTTTTAATCACACTTTCCAATTTTTATCACGCACAAAAAGTGTAGTCGATAATGTAAAACTGAGATTTTAAAGTTTTAAAAATCACACTAATTATATTTTAATCACGTTTTTTAATATTTTTAATCACTCGCAAAAAGCGTGATAAAAAATCTCAACTTTATATTACACCCACATACACCACGCTTGGAAAAGCGTGATTATGACATTATAATTACACTTTTAAAGCGTGATATTTTAACTTTATTAAAGTAGTGTGTACGTTTTTGTAAACCTGGATCTATATCTGTTTCACCTTGAAAATCATGTTCAGTAGACCAGTGAGTAGTGATATTCGTTTAAGTTTAGAATTTTCAAGGAAAATGCCGAACTACACGCGCGCTTTTAGAAGAATTACATGTTGTATGTTCGAACCATGAAGCAGATCTATTCCTTGCGTTGCAACTTAAAGCTTCTGTCATTATCCACATTTAGCAAGTTTTGATGATCAAACTATTTTGGAATCGACTTGCAACCTGCTACGAGTTGGAGAACAAAATATAAAGAAGATGACATTCTAAGGTACTCCATTAGCCTCATCAACACGAATTCCCAATTAATAGAACCAGCCCACCCATGACCTAGAAGTTAGTAACCTCAGTTTAACACCAAAGGGATTTATAACGCTACACGTACAAGAGAGTTCAAGCTTCTGATAAATCGCAACAGCCTCAAGCCCAAAGTTATGGCTGACCCGTTCATCCGAAAGATAGAGGAATGAGAGCTTACAGCTTCAATAGGAAACGAAACCTTAGGGATATAGGAACACGAGTTCCCCTCATAGCTGCCTAATAATGAAAGTATGAATCCGACCTCCTTCGAGTCCTCTGGTGGAAAGAAGTAACCCTAGATGAGAACGCGACATATGAAGAAAGACCCGTACAAATCTTATATCATAAGGTAAGTTTTATTACTCGTCTGAGTTGTATGACAATACTGAGGCTTCGAGAAAGAAACTTGAGAGCAGGAAGACGCCATCCACCAACAACTCTTTTTTAGAAAGAAATACGCCACAGAAAATTTGAGGAAAAAATCTAAATCAAGGGGGATAGATTATAAGGACCCAATTTTAGGTCACAAAATTGGCAAGGAAACAATACAAGACGTGTTATCGGGCACAGGTTAAGATTACATTGAGATTGAAGGACTAAAAAGTTAAACCTAAAAACAAGACTTCAAGCCCACTGCTCTTAAGAAAAAGTTAATCTTTCCCAATACCTTCTAAGCTCAACAAATTAACTAGTCTTACTCTAAAATAATTCTAAGTTCAAAGAATAAGAGAATTACGTATAAGTTCAAAACTCGAGGAGAGAAAATACCCAAAAACTTAACACCTCATAACTTCTAATAATTATACTTTTAACCCTAAACTTTTCAATAATTACACTTTTGGCCCAACACACCAAAATCCAAAATAACTTGTGACTCTCATAAGAAAAATACTTTAGTTTCTCATATAAATCACTCTTTAGAGTTTTGAAAGATTTTAGTTTTGATAATTATACATTAATCTCTCAAGTCTTTATAATTACACAAAAGTCCCTAAGATATTTCTCATCCATTTTCTCTACAGCCAACATTAATTAATATACAAAAATACGTATAATGAATACACATATAACATCTATGCATGACCACCTCGGAATATGTGCTAAAATATTTTATTAATTTAATATATAGATGAATAAATGATTAAAATCAAATCAAATTTCAACTTCCAAAATATAATCTTTATGCTTCCAAGATATACAATGAAATAATAATAATAATAATAGCGATGATGATGATGATGATGATGATGATAATAGCAATAACAATGAAATAAATTAATGGAACAAACTTCAATTTAGCGCAACTTGAATTAATTATACCCAATTCTTTTCCATAACTTGAATTAGGCCCAATTAATCCAATAACCTAATCTTGAACCTAACAAAGAGCTTAGTCTTGAAACTAATTAATGAAAAGGTCCCAAATCTATAACCTAAACCTAATTCTTAAAAATTAAGCCCACAACCCAACCCAACTCGTCTTTAAAAGCCAAAAACAAAGCCTTTTATATATATA
>JAOTRH010134711.1:0-14096 GCA_034768845.1 Heliamphora exappendiculata | reverse complement strand
CCATTGGCCACAAGAGCCCAATGGCTAGTCACCTGGCATAAGCACATATTCATACTGAATGGATGCCAGAAAAAGAATCAAGATTCGATACCCCTCCTCAATTCCTCCAAAAACTTATCCATATCCTATCATGAGCGCTTATGTAAAGATATCTCCATGAAACGAAAGGGGCATCACTTTCTACATCAGCAACTCCAAACATTAGCTTGATCATCATGAGGAGAAGAAACAGCAATGGGCCAGGGAGACAAGCTCACATAGTTCCCCAGCGAACCTATCCTCACGCAATAATCCAATATCAAGTTGTCATTCCTTGACTAATAGTCCTATCAGATCAAGTTACCCCTTAGTTGCCAGTTCAAGCAACCAACCGTTAGCTCCCCTGCCTGGATTACTACTACCTGGTTAGCTACCCGAGAGAGTTCCTTCTCCGGAGTGATGCTTATCATGCTGAGAAGGTGATAGCAGAACCCAACCTCCATCAACTCCGCATCATTATCACTCAGAGAGGCACACAAAATGGTTAGTCACCAGACCATCTTGTAAGTCTATGCCCTACTCTAATGGACCCCTCTACCCACCACCTTGAACCAGGGTGGGTAACGGCAGGAGAAGAGTTTATAGAGGAGTCTTCCCTACACCTGCCCCTCTTTACCCCACCAATGAAGGTTCTCCTCTGGAGCGCCCAAGGAATCTTGGGTTCTAATTTTCTCGAACACTTCAACTATTTTGTGACTCAACACTGCCCCCAACTAGTTATTCTCACAAAAATAAGAATAACTATACAGGGAGAAGAAGCCTTCGGAGTACAAACTGGCTACACGGACATTATGCATGTTGGAACCCTCGGGTCCTACATGAGGTATATGGTTCATGTGGAACGACCTCCAAATCGAATGCAACATCTTCCAAACTCACCAAGAGAGGATCCAAGCATTTGTGCGTGTTCCTCTAGGACCTCCAAGAGAATGACTCTATTTTGTAATCGCTTCTCCATGAAATGTAAAATCCGCAAGTTTTCAAAAAATAAACCGTCACAATAAATTATGCATACATACATACGTAAATGCATATATGCAGGGGGCATTAATGTGGGTATCTAGTCTACTTTGCCTCCGGGCAAGTAAGCTAACCTCCTCACATCTAGGCAAGTAAGCCGTCGGGTCAATCTCATCACCTTTGGGCAAATAGGCCGTCAGGTCAGTCTCCATGCAAGCCGTTGGGCCAACACTTTTTGGGCAAGTGGGCCAGCCCACGACCCACACCATCTCCAACATTAACATGGTCTTAGGCTAGGAGCAGGAACTAGGCACCTCCTTACTTGGGAACAAATGAGGTACGTGATTTGAAGGCTAGAACTGTAGGGTTTGTCATTGGAGTGATGCCCAAGAAACTCTATATGACCGGTTAGAGAGAGAGAGAGAGAGAGAGAGAGAGAGAGAGACGCTTGACCAAGACATATAGCTTCTTCAGGCTTAGGAACTGACATTTGGCAGACCAAACCTGCAAACATTGTGATACGTTGTATAATACCTACCTCAGCATATCGTACGAGACACCAGAGCCAACAGATCATATCTGCAGAACCAATGGCAGGTGGGACACCCGTCATCCTTAGTGATCTTGAAGATACGGGTATCCCTCCACACCGCCTATAAATGGGCACACTCCTTCCAGAGCATATCATCCTAAACCAGATCATCTCAACAACCTCTTCATATCTCTGATTGCTCTGCACTGCCACCCCCTCTCTCTCTCTCTCTTTAAGTTTGCCTTGAGTTCTCACGTCCTCCACTTCTGGCGTTCTCAAGCCACCATGGTGCACTTCATCTTCCTAGACTTTACTACTCCGGTCTATAAGCTGGAACCCTACATCTACACTTTATCTTCTTTGGCACATACGATATATTTGTCTGAGTCGACATGTTGCCAATCCATCATGCCTTCTTATGTCAAATTTATACTTAAATCTCGGTGCATGTTTCATATATTTCTGTTGCAAAGGAAAATGGTATTCAGGTGCGAGTTTTCTTACAAGGGGTACATTGTTTATATATTGTTGGTGTTGGGGCTGGCAATTATTCTTGACAGAACGCATTCTATATATTTACCAATTACCATGATGTTACGTTCGTATTTGTTTTGTGAAAAAACATGGGATTTTTTCTTTTTACGAAACAGATTATGAAAAAACTGTGTTGCTCATATCCATCGGCTTCATCGCCACTGATATTCATCGCTTCTACAAATTTTTAAAAGCAGTTCTGATGAGTGAATTGGGATTTCTGTAGTTGTAACTAGTTTTCACTCGAGACTATTATTGTAACTTTTCATGATTTATTAAAATAAAATGGAAAAGACGGCAAGGCAACAAGATTGGAATAAATAAGAAACACAGTAAACTGCAAATTGCGAATGGTTTCCTATGTCTCTGCCGTTGTTTGCAGGTTCAGGGTGAGGGTGGGAACTGGGAGGTGTTATAATCAGTTTCAAGTACATCATCAAATTGTTGCACAATTCAGCATTTTAATGATCTGACTCTGGAAAAGTTGTTGGTACAACAGGTTACTCCTTCAGTCTGAGATGGGTAGATAAAGGAGGCGGAGGCGGAGGCAGAGGCGGAGGCAGCAGAGAGGAAGTGGAGCTTCTGTATCGTGTGTTGTCACTTGGTAGGTTCGAGAGAGTGGCGCCTGTGTGGATGAGGGAGGTTCTAATGTTCAGTACCAGTATGTGCCCTATCTTCTTCCAAAGACTATCCTGTGTTATCAGACTAAACTCAGCCATTTAATGCATAATGCATTTGGGTGGATAACTGAGATTGTCTGTCTTTCTTTCTGTGGTGAGTTTTTGATTTTTCTATTTTCTCCTTTCTTTCATGTCTTTTGATCTTTCAAGTAGTGATAGTAGGGGACAAGAGATGTAAAGCTTTAAGCAAAGGACCCAATTGTAGGAAGTGGCTGCCTACAACTATTTTCCTCAATTTATATATAGCTTAGGCTTCGTTTGGCAATGACATGCTTTTTGTTTGTTTGTTTTTGTTTTTTTTTTTTTTTTTTAGCTAAAAGGTTTATATATATATATATATATATATATATATAGCAACCTAGGTATTTTATTGGTGTTTGAAAAAGCCTCGTTTGCCAATGCTTAAGCCTAGATTAGTAGATTTTTTTTAAAAATAATGAGCTTATCCTATTATGTAATAAGCCATTTGTATTGGCTTGTATTAATTAGGGCCTGATTGGTAATCAATGACTTTTTTGATTTTTTAATTAAAAATAAAAAAATAATAATAATAACATAGCTCATTTGGCCAAAGAGCTAAAAACTCTAACTAAAACACTAATTTTTAAAATATTATATTCAAACTTTTACTCCATTTTAAAATTTATATATATATAAAAGGATTATTATCTCTACATAGAAGGGTAACATTATTTAATTTGAACAAAAACTAAAATAAACTTTTTACTCAATTAAAAAAAATTAGCTTAAAAGTCATTTTTCCAAATAATTTACTTTGAATTTAATTTAGTTATTTAGCTTTTTTTTTAAAAAGACAAATAAATAAATAAATAGCTTTTAAGTTTGTTGTTAATGAGGCTCTAAACATCGACTTTTCATGCTAATATGACTTTTCATGCTAGTATGGAGATCTATATTGAGAAAAGGTTAAATCGTAACCTTTTTTTTTCTTTTTTAAATATATTTTCGAATCCAAATTGTAGTTTGCATACTATGTTTAGCTCATAGCTTAATGCTAGCGATATTGAGATGGAACAAAAGTTAGGATTTAGGAGTTTAATTTGAGAATGTGGAACCAAATTCATGTGTAATGCTGCTATTTCTGATGTTTAGTTTTCTCTAAAGGTCAGAATTACTCTCTATGATGAGTTTAAGTGAAATCATGGTGGCCCCATCTTGATGTATTTATTTATGAAGTATATATATATATATATAAGTAAATTGATTGGATAATTGCACATGTATGATCAAATCACATTTATTATTAAAAGATGGTATAAACAAGTATCTATAATATTATAATAAGAAAAAAATAGGGGTATTAACAAAAAACTGATGAAATTTTATGACATGAATTGTTTTATATTAATGAAAGGTATAAATAACATTTGTTTTTAATCAATAAAGGATAAATATGTAATTCACAAAAATAACTACTTATAATTTCTCATTCTATCATAATTCTTAGTTCTTACATAAAACTTCCTACATAAATTTTTAAAAATATTATTTTTTTATAATTTATATTTTAAAAATTATCTACCAAAATTATATTATAATTAAAAAAATATTGCATGTGCATCGCACATGCCAAAAATTTAGTACTTTTTTTTTGATATCTTTAGGTGTTCGAACCAGTTTATGCGTATTTCGATTAATTTACGAAAAATTGATTCTATTGCCCACTTACAGTGATCCTAATTAAAATCAAGACAATGTGTCGTATGCTATGATAGGCTCTTCATTCCTTAGCTTTCACAAAAACAGGTTTGCTTTTCTACTTCTTTTTTTCGTGTTTATCGATTCCTCCACCCCCCTCATCGAGTTCTTGGATTTCTCTAGGAACCATTTGTAGGAAGGGTAATGGAACAGTCACGCAGGGGGATAAGGCCTTCTATTTTCATCTCTCTTTTAATTGGATCATAATAGAAGACAGAAAAACATTAGAGAAGATGCTGGAGTAGAGCAAATTTTACTCGTATATCGGTTCAGTCTACTTACTAAATAGACTATGTTCGGCCTTGTACAACTCATCAAGTACATTAGACTCCCGATGACTTGAGAATATTCCAATTAGGAGACACTTTCCCCCCCATTCTTGGATAACTGGAGACTCAGGTCCACCAGGGTTCTGGCGATTTTAGTGTCAGAATTGTTTAATTTTCGGAGAATTTTATCAACATAATGAGTTTGAGACAACGTAAGGCCGTCTAATGTTCTGGTGATCTGAACACCCAAAATCACATTTAGCGAGACCTATATCCTTCATGTCAAACTTTGAATTTAACATATTTTTAGTAGACTAGATAACCTTGTCGTTACTTCCCACGATGAGCATATCATCAACGTAAAGACACAGAATGACATAATCTTCATCAGTGTCTTTGACATATACACATTTGTCACATTTGTTGATTCGAAACCCACGAGACAATACTACATTGTCAAACTTCTCATACCATTGTTTAAGAGCTTGCTTTAGACCATACAATGATGTAACCAGCCTACAGACATTTTCTTTAGGCCCAGAAAAATCCTCAGGTTGTGCCATGTAGATTTCTTCATCTAAATCTCCATTTAGAAAAGCTATTTTTACATCCATCTAATGTATCGCTAGATTTCGTAAGGCCGCAATAGCAGTTATCATACCAATTGAGGTTATCCTAGATACAGGAGAATAAGTATCAAAGTAATCTATGCTTTCTTTTTGTCTGTATCTTTTGATAACAAGCCTAGTTTTGTACTTATCTATTGATCCATCTGTTTTCATCTTCCTCTTAAAGATCCATTTGTAATCCAAAGGCTTACTACCTTATGGAAAATTCACTAATTCCCATGTATGGTTCTGCAGTATGGAATCAATCTTGCTTTTAATCACTTTTTTCCAGAACGGAGCCTCAGGACGGCTCACAGCTTCCTTATACATACGAGGCTCAATTTCTAACAAGTAGGTTAGAAAATTCAGACCAAAAGAGGTTGATTTCTTAGCCCATTTGCTACGTATTGGCTCTATATCAACTTTCACTTCATGATCCCTACTGCTATCATTAACATGATGCAAAGTCAGTTTTACTGAACTAGACTCTTTAATGGATCTATACGGAAATATGTGTTCAAAGAACGACATATTTCTAGACTCCATAACTGTATTCTTATGAATATCTGTTATTGCAGATTCATATACAAGAAACCGATAAGCACTGCTATTTTGAACATAACCGATGAAAACACAATCAACGATTTTTGGATCTATCTTCTCCTTTTTATGAGGAGGTATAGTTACTTTCGTAAGATACCCCAATGTTCTTAAATAATTATAGGTAGGACTCTTACCCTTAAACAACTCATAAGGTGTTTTGTCAATCTTCTTGCGAGGTACTAAATTCAGGATGTGATTAACAGTAGGAACCGCTTCACCCCACATGTTCTGAGGCAACCCAGAACTTACCAATATAGCATTCAACATATCTTTTAAGGTATGATTTTTGTGTTCAGCAGTTTTATTCTGCTGAGGTAAGTAAGGTATAGTGGTTTGGTAGATAATATCGTGTTCAGCAAAATATCCACCAAATGGTGATTCATATTCACCACCTCGGGAGAAAAATGTTCTTAAGATTGTTAAGATTCTTGGGAGAAAAATGTAACGCAATACAAGATATGCTAGGTGGTCCAAAAAATACATTTTCATTAACAAGCAACGATTACAATAAAAAGAATTTATAGAAAATAAAATCTGTAGAAATAATATGAATAGAATATGCAAACCTTGTCTTGCAAATGCAGTTTTCTTAAGAATAATTCATCGCCTACCGAGGGTGTTGTAGGTTTTTCACCAGCGTCACTCTCCTAGAATAAAACAGTTGACCCGAACGTTGGAACACCGCCAAAGATCAATTACGAACGTACCTCGTCTGTCTTTCTCTCTCTCACAGTTTGCAACCTGTCTATATACTCTCCTCTTACATTTTGTGCACACACCTCTGCTCTTGTGTTTTTCTTTACAGGAAACTAGAGAAGAAATGCAGCTTTATATAGACTTTCACTCATGGAGGATTACAAAAGGAATCAATTGCCAATGAATGGCATTGATTCTAGAATTCAATTGCTAATTGAATGGTTAATTCAATTGTCAATTGAATTCAGCTATTGAATTCTAGAATTCAATGGCCAATTAAATTCACAAATTATAACCAGATAAAGTGAGAGAGAGAGAGAGAGAGTGAAGCAAGACCCAAATGCTCTCTGCCTTCATGATTTCTGCTTCTTTCGAATGCGCACTTTTTATTCTTCTATGCAAACTATTTTCCCTTTTTAACTTCTCTTAGCCTTTTTTTACTACCGAAAATTGCTTTTTCATTCCCTCAAGAATTCTCTCTAATGCTTTTTTGTACTCTTTCTGTTTCTTCGTCACAATGCATAGCAATGCATATATATATAAAGAATAGATCCAACCAACCCCACGTTAAAAGTGGGTGGTTGATGCTTTTTAAAAAGATTTGACTAGGTTAGTACTTGAGTGAGAGTCAACGTGGGTGCATGCCTATTTTTTTTTCTTTTTTTCTTACAGTGAAATAGAACAGCAGAAAGAGAGAGAATGTGGGGGAAGGAGTTTGAAAGTGGTACAACGTGGGGTTAGAATTTGATATTTTACCATTTTACTTTTTTGTCAAATAAAGAATAAGTGTATAAAAATTGAAATTAAAAAATTAATTTTATGATATTTTGAGCGTAGAAAAAGGGTTTCATCAAATTCAAATGTTGCTTTATTATATTAGTATTGATAAAAATAGTTCGTCAAGGCATCCATTTGATGTTATCAAAGCAAAAAAAGTACGTGTATTTACTATTTAGAAATTAGAATCACCCTTCGGGGAGGGAAGTGGCAAGTGCGTAATTGAGAAAAGCAGTACACCTCAAAACCCTCACTGCCACCATAATTTCCCTCTCTCACTCTCTCTCTCTCTATCTCTTTCTCTCTGGCAATGCCAATTATCCAAAGCCACTGCTACCGCAATTCAATTCCCGCAATCTCCGTATCCAATCTTCACCTGCCTTCCAATTCAGCTACTCATCTCAAGCCCAACGCTTGCCCAACTTCCAACAGCTTCTTCGCCTCGACTTCCGCCGTGGACTCGACCTTTCTTCGCCTCAATCACCGAGATGCCAGCCGTATTTTCCCTCGCGCACGCGCGCAACGCCGTCGCATAAGTTCCATAGTTAGTGCGGGCTCTGACTACTACTCCACTCTCAATGTCGGCAGAAGCGCAAGCTTGCAGGAGATCAAGGCCTCTTATCGGAAACTTGCTCGCAAGGTCGGTTTTAGGATGCATTTGATGTATGTATAATATATATGTTATGCACACATTTACACATCGCACAATTTGTAATTTGAAGTGGTTTTATGTTTTATACCCACCCTTTTTTGTTTTTCTCCCAATAATGATTGGATTACTATGTTATTCCACCAAATTAATTTTCCAAATGATGTGGTTCAATTCCAAATATTGATGTAATGAGTGCCACATAAACTCTACTTATATCCAATGCTCCAATGCTTGCGAACGAGCCACATCAAATAGTAGATTACTTTGGTAAAATAAGTTGATAATTGCAGCATTATTATTTCCCCCCTTGAAGATCCATATTGTGCTGTTGAATCAGACTCAAATCTAAAAATTGGTCTATGCATTTCTGGCATTTGTGGATTTGGAAATGGGATGGTGTGGAACTTAGGATGCATTAAGTATTAGTTAGTCTCTCGCTGAATGATGATAGTTTTTGTTTGAAACTGAAGAAGAATGACAAGAGAATGCATTTATGAAGGAATTTGATGCATGAAAAGTTGCTTTGGTATCAAGAACTGGCTTGGTTTTTAGAAAGATAAACAAAAATATAATGCCATAACAGGCATGACTCTTTATATTGTCACTGGCCCTTTATATCATTATTGTGCAATTGCCTTCATCTTGTGCAAATAGTAAAGGATACTTGGTTTTGATGGAGTTATTCACTTCAAATTTCTTTCCAAGCTTTTGGCTATAACTTACAAAGAAGTAGGAACATCTTGTGGTCAACTTCCTTGTTAACAATTGCCTAGATGGTGTAGGTATAAAGAAATGTCAGAATCTCAATTAACAAATTTTCCATATTGATAGCCATATGGAGTATAATCTTTTTAAACGGTTTCATCTTGAATCTTATGCGCATAAATTTTGTGTGGGATCATCATAAGTTATCGAATGGCTTGAAAAGTTGCAACGAGGAGTGTAAGTATCATTTCATGAATTAGGACACAGTATGGACCTTTACCAGGCAGTGGGGTTTAAAGCTTAGCTGTTATTTATCGTATCGGCCGATACGTATTAGGATTTGAGGCCCCCGATACCAATATTTAATAATCTATCGGCCTATGCTGTCCGATATTGGCTGATACATGATCATATCATTAATACTGATCAATCTTCTGATAAAATGATTTAGAAAGGGAGGGAGGAGGAATGGGGCGAAATTTTGGCAACAAAGGTGGTGTGTGGAGGAGACTTTGGAGGCTGCGTATCCTGCTTTTTTTCTCCCTGTTGTGGACAAGGGAGCTTCAGACTTCAGTCGAAGAATGTGTTAGGGGGAAGTTGGAAAGAGAAAGTGTAATTGGGATATTGGCCTAAATAGGTTTGTGCAAGATTGGGAGATGGAGTAGCAATAGCTTGTTATCCTTCTTGATCACCTCGTCTTGTATTGTGAAAGTGAGGAATATAGCTTTTGGTGGGATGGTTCAAAGAAGGGTAAATGCGAGGTTAAGACTTTCTATTTGCCCCGGCAGGGCCTAGAAGTTCTAATTACCTTGGAATGGTTTTTGGTTAGTTGGGGGCTCCCTCAAGAGTTGCTTTTGTTGTGTGGAATCGCATGAGAAAAATTCGACGATTGATAATCTTATAGGAGGTGTCAGATTAGAGTAAGAGTGAGCTGGTCTTGGATTTGTAAGAGATATGAGGAGTTGGCCTATCATTTTCTCATTTACTATATGGTGGCTTGTTATTTGTGGAGTTTGCTTTCTGCCCATTTCAAGTTGCATTGGGTATTTCAGAGGAATATAACTAGTATTTTGTTCGATTGGTTGGGGAGTGGGGGAAAGAGTTGGGAGGCAGAGCCATAAAGCTTGTTTGATGGGCTCCACTTTGTTTCATGGGGTTCATTTGGCTCGAGAATAACCAAAGGTCATTTCCAAGTTGTTGGGACGCCTGCCCATTAGCTGAAGAGCTCCTTTTTGTCTATTGTTCATAGTTTGGATGCATGCCTGCATGGATAGTTTCACCTAACTTGGATCAACTAGTAGATTTTGTGGATTCATTACATAGGTGTTTAAATAGTTTGGTAGACGGGAATTTGGGGCATACCTAATCAGTAATGCAACAAATTTTGATTTGAGCATTGAAGCTTATACCCAATTGAATGGTCCACATGATCAACCCACAATACTCATGTCTCTAATTTTGTTACGTTTGAAGTTTAATAGCTTGCTGCCCCTGCTTCATGCATACTTCATTCATCATTCATTGATTGTGTAAATTTTTAACTATTATGTACCTCTGTATAAAACATACCAAGATGATAGTAAATGTCACTAGAATATTGTTTAACTACCATTATTTTGATTCCAAAAGTTTACAGTTCAAACATTGTCTTCAAATTAGATAACTCAAAAAGTAACATTTTGTTTAATTTTACCAAAAAAGTATTGTTCCTGAAACCAGCGTACTTAGTCATTTCATTTGCAAAAAAAAAAAAAAAAATAAAAAATGCAAAACTTATCTTTGTCTGGTCATTTTCTTTATGTTGCTTCCCACATGCATCATCAATGTTATCAAATGCAATTCTTTGCAACTCCAGTTCATCACGAGAAAGTTCTGCAAGCTCTATTAGTTCACACCCTTCAATGACAAGTTGATCTCCACCTAAAAACTGTAACCATACAAAAATAATTTTCAGTACGCAATAAACAATAATTACCTGCAACGTTGTTTGTTAGGCTAAAATGAACGCTCTTATATATGTCCCATTATTTTGTTGGTCCTTGCATGTATTCCTTGTTCTTCCTTGACAATAAGACGAAGATTGCAATGCACATACAATAGGTCTTCAGTTCGACTTGTTGCTAGTCGGTTTCTCTTATTACTTTGAATAACAAAATATGTGCTCCAATTCCCCCTCACAACAAGATGAGGATACTCACTACGCATGCAATTTAAAGGCCAAGGCTTGAAGCAATGGTGGTGAAGCACCATGAAATAGGTTACTCAAACATTCTTGTGTCAATTACACAAGGTTGGTTGAAATAGTTTGACCCACTCGAATAGGCTCCGTATTCAGCATAAACTTCACGCTAATCGTGTTGATTTGGAACTAGTCATTTAAAACATTTGCTTCTATTTGTGGAGACTTCTTGGTCCTCATGTGGCGATATTCATGGAACTTCATTACTTCCACTTTCAAGGCAACTATCACAGTTGTAGTTCAGGACCAATTAATGTTCCGCACAATGAAAAGGAGTATTACTTTTGTTCCATCTGGTCTCCAAAATTTGTGAATGCCATAAAAAAAGTTAAAGAGTGACCAACAACTATGTCTATTCCTTCATGTTCAAATGCGATTTTCCCCCCACATTCTCAATCGTAGTATTCCACACATCACGCACTAGATGCAAAGAGTCTGTTATCCTTAACATATCAAGGATTGATTCAGTAAAACTTAGAAAGGTAATCTTAGTGATCCCACCACGTATCAAGGACAATGCATTGTTTCACCTCACGAGATCTAATTTTAGCCACAATGTTTCTCTTTGCCCTGTAATTTTTTCAATTCTCCTCCATTACCCCTTTTTTAAGAGATGTCTTAACTTCTTTGAAATATTTAGCTATGATAATGCTAGAGGAAAATCTGGATTCTACTGCACTAAACAGTTTCAGATTAGAGTATTCATTAAAGATAAACAATGTGATGCTATGGTTGAGAACAAGATTACGTATATTTTGCACTTAGTAACCAAATCTTAAATTCATTTACATTGGGCATATTGAGACGATTTTTTTTCCCGGGCTGCATATGCTCTTCAAAGCCAAATTTAAATTGTATACAACACATGAAGTCCAAAACACATGGGTGTTTGGTTTCAATACTCCACCTAACAACCTTGTAGTTGCTTGGACATGGCATTTTTTTTTCTTTTCTTTATGCTTTGATGAAATGTTTTAATGATGTATGTATATACATATGATATGTACATACAAGAATACAATGGCGTAACCAAGAGTTTTATTTAGTGGTGTTATTCAGTAAAATATCATCATGTCAGATTTTTAGTTCTAAACGACATGTCAAAATTAACTTTGGCAAAATACATTATAATATTATATATTTTCAATAACTTAAACAAAACTATTCGTACTTGTTAATTACATGTAAAAACAAAATTTGGAACTATTAATACTATTGGTTCCAACATTTTTTCTAAGCAAAGAAATACCTAACTACTACAAATTCTCAAAAACTACTACAAATTCTCAAAAACTTCTACCTTCTTTTTAATGTTGATCCCATCTTAAATTATTTTCACTATTTCACCGGTGTCAATATTTTAAATGCCCAAAGTTTTATGTAATTATTCTTAATATAATATTTGTGTGAGATCAATTGAACCCACTCAAGACCTATGTTACACGGACTTGCCAATTTTTGCGAAGTACCCATGTCGACAGTGTTAGTGATATTATGAGATGCGTATATATTATATCTGTACATAGGTCCGTTAGCTATAAGGGTCCATTAGGGTTTTGCTGTATCCTTGTAATTAGTATATATAACGGACCTCTCTAATTGAGAGGCTAAGTTTTTCTGATAATAGATTATTCTCTTTTACATGATATCAGAGCAAGGTTAAGCAAAACCTTAATTTGTTTTGAAGTTCCGGTGTCGACAAGGTCTGTTCTTGCTATTTCGGTGGTCAGCAAGGCTTGTTCTTGCTGTTCCGACATCGGCAAGCCCTGTCCTTGAGCGTTCGGTGGTTGGTAAGAGTTTAATTAGTTTGACTGGAGTTTTATGTTGTCGGCGAGAGTTCGGCTCGGCGAGGGTTTGGTCTGGAGAGCTCGCTGCACCCTATGGTTTGCTTGAAAAGGGTTTTCAGCGGCTAGGGTTTGGTCCAGAGGGGTCGACGCACCCTCTGATTTGCTCGGAACAGGTCGGCGACGGGAAGGGTTTGATCTACAGGGGTCGGCGCACCCCCTGGTTGGCTCGGAACAGGTCGGCGACGTCTAGAGTTTGGCCTACAGGGAGCGCAACCTTTGGTTTGCTTATAACAGGTCGGCGACGGCTAGGGTTTGGTCTACAGGGATCGGCGACACCTAGGGTTTGGTCTACAGAGGTCGGCGACACCTAGGGTTTGGTCAGGAAGGGTCGGCGGCGGGGTTGTTGTCTTCTCTTGGCTACTGTTCCCTGTTAGCTACTGTTGACGACAGCTGTTCTCTCTTGGCTACTGTTAGCTGCTTTTTCCTGTTCTCTCTTTGTTGGGAATGTATATTGAAAAGTCATGCTTTTTATGTATTTTATTCTAGATCCCTGACATATTAATGAGAAACTTTTGAGATAATTTTGTATTCGTGGTTTTATATTTATATTTGTGATGAATGGATGCATAGTTCATATATTATGTCCAGTATTTGACTCGGTGCGTGCTGCACGAAAGATCGGATCAAAGGTTCTGACAAATTATACAGGTAGGCTCACAATCGTAATGGACCTGGACAATCTATTGGTACGATTGTAGTACATCATTATAGTAGCCGGTCTTGGTTAGGTCGAACGGATCGAATTTAGGTTTTGAGAATTTGATGTTCGAGCTCGATGTATTAGTACACTTGGAGTGTATTGAGCGGGATCAACGGGATGATCGATTCTATACTACACTTGGAATGTATTGAGCGGGATCAACATGATGATCGATTCTATACTGACTATATGAATTGATCCACATCCCGTATTATGATGTATTGCACGAACTCTTAATCTCGAAATAATTGATTAATTGTGTTTAGATGATCTACAGTACTTTGAGTCGTCAATGGCTGAGATTTTCTCAATGAGATCAACAATACCGATGAGTTGGGTATTGTCGTTATTTGTTCGATAATTGATAATTAACTGACGAAAACCACGTCCGATTTAGGTTAAGGAGTTCCCTCTCGTGTGCTTTGCTTATAGGTTTGATTATGCTAAACCTGTACAATGGATCTTCGGATCCGGCATATCAAAAGGTTAAGCGGTGCGGTTGCGAGGAGAAGAGAATAATTAAATCGGGTTGTCAG
>JAOTRH010134700.1:0-14097 GCA_034768845.1 Heliamphora exappendiculata | reverse complement strand
TTAAAGTTACATAACAAAAAGAAAAAAAAAATAAACGCTAGGAAATGAAATTACTATTAAATGCTAGAAAAGAAAATAAAATAAAGTATTAAACTAATATTACAAGAAAATAAAAAAAAATAAAATGGAGAAAAATTACATTAATGCTCAAAGAAGAGAAACCTTAAACTAAAATGGACATTAGTATTAAAGAAGAAGAAAAAAAAGAAATAACAACATTAAATTAACTATTAACTAATTTAGAAAAGAAAAAAAAAGAAAAAAATAAAATACTAACAAAAGAAACACTAAAGAATAATTTTCATTAAATAGGTGCAATATTAACAATTGCAACTATTTTTATGTAAGTGCCTTTTATTTTAACGATAACGACATTATTTAATTATTTTGTCATATTATATTAGCACTAATTGATGAGTCTAAATAAAGAAAATAACAAATGTGCTAAGTGTGAATATGGAGAAATTAGTAACTAAACAATTAAAGACAATAACTAGATTACATGAAGCAAAACAAAATCAACTATGTAAATGAAAGAAATATGCAAATTAAGATTGAATTTAACCCGATCACTCCAAAAGAGAAAAAATGAAGTTTAGAAAGATCGGGGATCTAAACGGGGTACCTAAATTGCCAAGAAATGCTCAAGTTGTGGAATGTGCCTTAACAACTCAACCATCGGGTGGTGATCCAAGCAGGGCCTCAATGTAGGTGTTGGAGGTTCGGGACTCGGTTTTTCAGTAGGGCTTCGGCGTCGAGGCTCAGAATCGCTTAATTTATCGGTAGAGTATCTCTTACTCAAAATTCGTACTGAAAACATACACTGGGGCACGGTATTTATAGAGTTTATCAGCCAATGAGATGCTGCCACGTTTAAGGGACACGTCAGGCCATTTAGAGTTGGCGGTCGCCACAATGCGAGTTGGCGGTCGGCACAATGCGAGTTGGCGGTCGCCATGTTTTTGAAAGTTTCTACAAAGTTCTATGGCGGTCGCCACAATGGGAGTTGGCGATCGCCATGATGGGAGTTGGCGGTCGCCACTTGTGGTTAGGGTTTCCACAAAGTTCTATGGCAGACACCACAATAAGAGTTGGCAGTTGCCTTACTTGGGCTGCAAGTTTCGATGGTTCATCAAAATTTCATTGGTTTGAAAGTTTTGGGTTCAAATACCGAGCTTGGATCACTTCCCGAGGATCGTACGGAGGCACTAATTCACCTGTTTTCATCATCGGATTCTCCTAAGATTAGGCAGGGTCAAATTGGGGTGTCTACAGCAGCCGTTGTTTCATGTACAAGGATACTAGAGGAGGATAGCTCGAGCGTTCAATAAGAAGGTCAAAACTCGGGACCTTAGAGAAGGAGATTTGGTTTTGAAGGAAATCAGAGCTCCTATCTTCAACCCGAGAGGCAAGTTCAAACCGAACGGGTCCGGACCGTTTCTCATCAAAACCATCATGACCGGTGGTGTAGTTATCATTATGAATTTGGATAGCAATGTGTTTTTCACCCCAATAAACCTTGATCAGCTCAAAAAGTACTATCCTTGAGGCAAAAATAAAGATAAAATAAAAACTCGCTGAACTGAAAACCAAAAAGGCAACTCAGGCAAAAGCTAGAGCAGCCCGTAAGGTCAAAAACCCGAAAGGGCGACCTTGGCAAAAGTTATAGCACCACAAAAGGAGAGTGTTAATACCCGAGAATAAACCAAGCCCGAACTATATTAAGGCCTAATTTCATCTTTTTGGATACGTAGGTAGCTTCTTCTAAGAAGCCCGGTCACATTCTTTGTTTTTAACCATTTTTGAATCTAAGTAAGACGAGTGCAAATTTGTTTCTAAATTTTGATAATAAAGTCATTGAAAAGGTTGGAATAAATTTGAACCATCTTAAACATAAAAGCGACTGTTTTCATTACTTTGATCAGAGTTACAAGGTTTTTGAAAATAAAGGAGGGACATGTAAGTCCCAAACTCTACAAACAAAAAAGGGAAAGCTATGAAATTTTCAAAATAAAACAGAGGTCCTCAAATCCTCCTCTTTGCTGCTTGTTTCCCCTCTTCTCTATCTTTCTTCTCCTGATCCTGCATCATCAATGCCTTGTATTCATCAAAAAGATCGGGACATTGTAACTCTTGCATCTCCATACGTGAATGAGAAGTCCAGGCATTCGGATACAGTGCTAGAAATAGAGCCCGCAGCGCAGATGAGAATAGACGACCTTGGATACTGGGAAAGATGATCTGACTACGACCGAATTGCCGCATAATTCGATGCGGGTAATAGAAAGTAGTTTGGCATAGACCGACTAGCAGAACACCCGGATGATCCATAGTAGTCAGAGTTATGGCATGAATCCGCCACCAGGGGCACTGCCAGGTAATAGATGGGCCAGTCAGAGAAGATAGGTACTATTGCCAGGCTGCCTCGGTGTCGCATATCTGATAACAGTGACGATACAGGAAGGCTGAGGCACTGTGCCTATCAATGGGTGGCTTCTGCACAAGATTTACCTTCTCCATCAACCAGATCTGCAGCAAAAGTTAGAACAGTAGGAAGAGAAGCCTTGCAATATGACAAAAGTCTGATAAAGGGAGAGGTTTTGAGCTTACCTGAAGAAGTAACGGGCTGCCAACAACAGTAGTGGTCTCACCACGATGAACGGCATATAAACCCAATAGTGTCTCGGCCAAGACAAGTGGTACAAAAAATTTTCCCATCCACATTTGACCGGCAATGTCAACCAATGCACAGTTAACCCACCCATCAGAAGGGACAAGAAGGTACTAGGCAAGAAGACATAAGCAAAGTGCATAGCATCGTCGCAGCTGAAAGTCGAGGTCACTAAGGTCATCGGTAGGACAAAATCTATCAATGATCCAAGGTATGTCGAGGCAGTCATCCCGTGTCAGAAGAAAGGCCTCCATCCTAGATAGACCACAAAGCTATATCACCTACTATCGAGTCAAGAAAAAGAAAGTGGGAACATCAACAGAGCTTCGTGGGGCCAAATTCAAAATAGCAGCGAACTCTTCCACAGTTGGGCATAGCTCTTCAAGGTCGAATCGAAAGACGTGAGACTACGGATCCCATAGTTGTGCAGTAGCTAACAGTAAAGGTATGTTAATCTTCACAGTCCTCAGTGAGAAAAGGGCATTGAGGCCGAAAGGGGCAAAGTTTAAATGTAATATGGGAGAATGCCTCAATCCATGCAGAAAGAGGAGAAGCCATCTGAGTCGGAGTAACATAAAATGGGCCCTTCAGCTCTGTATTTATAAGGCAAAAAAAGGCAGGAAATCAAAATTTTGGCAAAAGAAACGTTCAAAGTGGCGACCGCCACCTTGGATTGGGCGACCGCCAATTCTGAAAAGCATAGTACAGTGACATCAGCCTTTTGACAAGGCGATCGCCAGGTTGAAAATAGCAACCGCCATGTCAGTCTCTTTGTAAGTGGCGACCGCCATGTTGTATTATGGCGACCGACATATTTGAACACGACGGGTGTGTGTCAATTTGCAGTTTGTGTGATATGTATAAGTTGTGGTATTTGAATTATGCATCCAAGGCAGTTTGAGCAGTAAATAAAGAAAAGTCATGTAATAGATAAGTATGTGGAGTAATAAATGGCACGAAGGCCCAAAATACATTAGAATGTATCTAAATGTAATCGGGGCTCACTTTACCACTTTCGAGACCACTCTGACACCTCTAGACTTTGCACTCATCACCGATATCTGGGTTGGGGGAGCTTCTATCCCGTCTGATCCATCCATAATCGACCGACGTGCTGCTGTATTTCCTTGGAGCTATCCATGCACAGATGGATAGCAACAGAGTTAGATACACTTGGTTTTTTGAGAGATTCAGACATTTCCATTGTACCGAGCCCCGCCACTTCGAGTGGGTTGCCCGGAAATTTCTGATGTATATGTTCGGTACCTCCTTATTTTCGAACAAGGAGAATACCGTTCATTTGCATTACTTGGGCGCCCTGGCCCATTTGGACCAGGTTGCTACTTATGACTGGGGAGGAGCCGCTCTCGCTAGACTCTACAGCTTCATGCAAACTTTGACCTGGTTCCCCCAAGAACTCAACATCGGGGGATACTGGAGGATTTGGGAAGTACAATTTAGTTTATGTAGTTCTCCCTTCATTTCTGTTATCTATTATTATCTGCCTGCTGACATCTTCTTCTTTGTAGTTGTGGACCTATGAGTTCCTCGGGCTTCACGTTCCAACGAACTCCTCAGTGGACCTTTTAGTCATTCCCCGTGCAGCCTGGTGGTC
The DNA here is from genome assembly GCA_034768845.1 of Heliamphora exappendiculata. Lineage (NCBI taxonomy): Eukaryota > Viridiplantae > Streptophyta > Magnoliopsida > Ericales > Sarraceniaceae > Heliamphora > Heliamphora exappendiculata. The sequence continues at coordinate 9,811 of JAOTRH010134700.1, read as the reverse complement.
CTGAGGGCTGAAGGGGAAGAAGGCTGGGGGAGGATATTAATCGATTCTCGGTTTCACTAGACCGGCTGACTCCCGATCAAGTATCATTCTTACTGTTCTCTGTATAATACTATTCACTGCACTGTACTATTTCTGTTCTTTCCTACTCTGTACACTTATCACTGTATTTTGTAACTAATTATTGTACTGCACTGTGCTTACTGCTCACTGTTTATTGCACTGTACTATATTTTGAATTGCTACAGGTCCACTGGGGCGTCTGGCAAGGAGTAGAGGATCGGCCTGGGGCAGATCTAATGCGCAGTCGGGATCCTGTTTTGAGACGGATCCTGCTGGAGGGTCCATTTGGATGGGAGTACTATCTAGGAGAGTGAGTGGTTCTCCAGTCGCTTGGCCTAGATCACTTTCGGATCCTAGTGGTTCCTCCAGCCTGTATGTGCCCGACCGATCACCTGAGCCGAGTAGATCTTCTTTTGGAGTTGGTGGGGACGCATGCTGCGGAGCTACTGGTACTAGAGGGGGACTACACAGCCTGGGCCCGGACCCATCTATTAGGATCACTAGGTCCTGGTCCGGCTGCCCCTTGTGGCAGGAGGAGACGGATGCCAGAGGACGAGGGAGATGGTGTTTGTGCAGCTGCTGATGCTGGAGTGGGGGCTGTTGCTGGTGATGCTGTTGGTGGGATGCGGGGCCCAGAGATTCCATGGGATGTCCAGACCATAGCATACGGCTTCCATTTTTCTCTACCAGTCCCTGTTCCGCCAACGCTGGAGTTTAGGGCTGGCATCAGCCAGGTTAGTCTCCTACCTTTCCTTCAGTCACTCGTTCTTTTTTATCTGTTTAGTTTTCCTAAACTGTTCCCTTTTGTAGGTTGATCAGGCTTGGTTAGACCATACGATGTTGATGGTCACCGGCTTGAGGGTATTGCTCAGGGAGATGGATGCCTCGATGCCAGCAGCTGGTATTGCTTTCACGCTAGTAGTCGTTGTGAGTAGTTTGCGTGCTCTTTTCTGGAATTTTTGTCTTTATTCTGTTTTGAGTCTTACTTCACTCTTGATAGCCTCTAGTTCCAGCTACCAGTATAATGCCACCACAGGCTCTGGTTAGGCCTCCTGCTCTAGCCCCAGCCCCGGTTCGAGGTCGTGGTTCCCGGGCATCTTCTCGGGCTCGTTTCAGAGGATCAGTCTCATCTGATCGGAGCTGGTCCAGAGTTGTCTCTTCCTCTGGCAGTGATGGTGGCGATAACTTTCACAGATTCTTCGAGGATGATAGCTCGGAGGAGGCCGGCCCTTCCTCCCGCCAAGTCCGCCCGAGGCACACTTGAGAGAGAGAGAGCTCCCCCCCATTCCCTAGTTTTTTTTATCTTCTGCTACATCTATTTTGATGGGCCTGCGTGCCACAGTTTGACACATTTTTACACATTTACCTACTCCATGGGTTTGTTTGGTATTTAATATTTCAGATTGTGTTACTTTGTTCTTAATTGCCCATATTAACTATATTTTGCGTATTATTTAATTTTTTGGACATAAAATATAATTTTATATTTCTATTAAAAAAATTCATCTCTCAAAGAGATGGCCCGTTGAGAATGGCCATGCCAAAGTGAAATTAGGCATAAACTCTTAAAATTGTATGTGTCAAAAAAAAAAAACCTCAATCAACAAAGGAATGCCAAATGGCCTTCCGAGATATATACTGTTAGAATCCTCTTTGAGAGGCTCAGTGTATGCCTCATTTCGAAAAACACATGGGTTATTATTATTTTTTTTTAAAAATTTTGACAATGTGGACAAAAAATGGCTTATAAAGGCTGAGGCCTGTCAAGTTCGATGGGACTGAATGTTGATATGAGCACTTGTTTGCTCATTACCTATAAGTTATAATATGAGTTTTAAAGGTATGCTTGGTTGTGAAATATTAAATTGCATTATTTTGTCTTCAATTGGCTGTATCAACTCCGTTTTGAGGGTGGTTTGATCCGATGGGCTTGAAATTTAATATCGACTGTATTTGTGCCGACTAAAATTTTGGCCAATTATGGCTATTAAAATTTGTAATTAATCAAAAATAAATTAATCTCATTTCAAAGAGAAAATTTTTCAACGTATCGAGCAATTGTGTGTGCGATCCATTGCCGTATTTCAAAATTTTGCCAGAAGATGATAATAGAGATAATCAAAAGCAATAAAATTGAATTTTATTACTTTGATCGATATGAGAACTAGTTACAAGCTCTACAAACTACAAACTACTCCTAGAAAGAAAAAAAAAGTTAAGTTTTGTACTGAGTTGAGTGTATTTGACATTGAATGCAATAAACATACTTATAGAATTTTTTCATAAAAAACTACCAGTAACTACCCACTACTCTAAACATGTCTTTGTGCTTTTCATGGAAATAACTTTTTCTAACCGTTGGTCTTCTTTTGAGGCGCTACATGTTATTAGTTAAGTATACTTAATATGGGCATTTTAAATATATAATTATTTTTTATTAAGCCTTTATAAAACATAGTAGCCTATTAAATAGAAAATAATATTCTCGATAAAAAATTAAAAATATGATATAAACAATGTCCTCCAACTCTTTAAGAATGAGACTCGTCAAATTCTTTAAGAGTTGTAATATTATACCAAAGTCGAATTCTTGATAGTCCTAAAATTCTACTCGGCACATTTTTTTTTAATCAAGATGATAGAAAATTAGATTTCTAATCCATTGAATGGAACCAAATTTAAAATGGAATTAATACAAGCAGTTAAAGCTAAAATAATGTAATTTAAAAAATTATACATACACAAACATACCCTTAGAATATTTCAAATTATAAGCAATCAGGCCGCACTCAATAGGCGTCTTTTATTATTATTATTATTATTATTATTATTATTTATTTTCTCTGTCGACAAGATCATAAATTAGGTCATTCATTGTGCCACCTTTTATACAATGCTTTCCTCAACAGGCCATCAACAGGATGCAATCCCATATTAAAGTCATCTAAATAGCTTGCCTCAGGTCACATCCATTCCCTTGCTTTTTGTAGAAGTTAAGAGCTAAACCTTCTATCAACTTCGATAGGCCATCGATAGGCCACTTTTTTCTATCGAAAAACGAACCTTCGTAGGGAAAAATCTTCCCCTACTAATTGGGTAATTTGAGCCTTATCAGGCAAAAGGCAATATTAATAAATTATAAAGCCACAGGTAATAATTCCTTTGTTTGATATGAAAACAACTACACTTTGATGTAAGCCTTGACAGTGAACTATTGCCTTTTCTTTTCTCTTTCTCGACAAGCTTTTTTATTTTCTCGATAGGTGAATTATCCCTTTTATTTTAATTTTTTTTAACACACAGGGTCTTCAAAATTTTAACATATAAGGCCCAAAATTCCTTTCATTGTTATACCTATTCTGAATTTGAATATTGTTAGACTAGTGGCTTTTTATATTAATTTTAATAATTTTAATAATTTATTTTTTAAAAATAAATAGATTTAAAAGAATAATATTTATATTTTTCAAAAAAAAAGTGTTAACACAAATTAAACAAATGAGTTGACATATTTAGCCAAAAAAAATTACTTATCTCTCAAAAGAATTAAAACACCTAAGTATTCTTCATTATGAGAATATTTTGTATTTAACCAAATTGATAATTAAATCAAAATATTAAGGCAAAGTATACTTAAAGATATCAAGTGTGTCAACACATTTGAACAAATAGTTTGACACTATAACAGTTTGTTGAAGATATTTTCAGGACTAAGTATTTTGAGTTGATACAAATATATTTTGTGTCGACACAAAATAATCGAAACTCTCGACACAAAAGTGCTAAAGTTCTTTGCACTTAAAAAGAGTCGACACAAACTTAGTTTGTGTCGACACAAAAGTGGTTCCTCACTTTTGTTATTCAAAATTTTGAGTTAACACAAATGCCAAATGAGTTAACACAAAAGTATTGAGGCCACCTGTAGAATTTGGTGTGTCGACACAAAGTAAAGTTCGAGTTGACACAAATATCCCGAGCCTGCCTGAAGAATTTTAGTGTCGATATCAATGTTCAAATGAGTCAACACAAATCTCCTCATGGTTCCTGCATAATTTTAGTGTCGACACCAAGAAGATTTGAGTCGACACAAATTGCCCTCTTCGAAAAGCTTAAGTTCAAATGTGTCGACACCGTTGTGTTGGTGAGAAAAATTGCAGAAATTGTGCCGACATCTTAGAACAATTGAATCGACCCAATCACTTGAAGATCCTTACCCTAGGCATTTTGTGTCGACCCTAAAAAAATTCTATCGACACCTGTGACGGAAATTCAAATTCACGACAGACTTCAACGGTTAAATTTTTGGCATTTAATGCTATCACCTACCTCCAACGGTTATGAATGCTCAAGAACTTATATAAGAAGTTATTCCTCAACATTTAAAAGATCTAGAGACTTACAATCACTGTTATATTGCTTGATTCAATCTCAAAATCTTCAAGTTTTCATTTATTGCTGTAACTCCAGCTCTTGTACCTTATCTCTCTTTACCTTTTTATTTATTGCTAATCAATTTTTATAAAGAGAGTGAGTGATTCTCATCTAAACACTCATTTATTATATTCAATGGTGAGTCACCATTTGTTCTTTGAGTGAGTAAATCTTATCAAAGAAGAGCTCAAGAGTGATTTAAAGAAAACAGAGAATTATTTTTATAGGATTATCTTGTGGCTGTTATAAGGCCTTTGAACGTGCCCGTAAATATTCGTATTCATGTGGATATTCTCAAGTGAAGTCTTGAGGTAGTAAGGCTTGGAATGCGTCGGTGAAGCATTCTACATAGTGAAAATTCTCAATGGAAGACTTGAGGAGTTGACGTAGACTTGAAAGAAATCGAACCACTATAAAATCTTGGTGTCTGGTTCATTCTTTCTATCTCTAACCTCTTTAATATTTACATTGTTTTATTTTTTGATTATCTTACTATATTTGTTTGCAATATTAAAAAGTTTTTTAAAAAGTTTTAAAAATTGTTATTATTTTTTTAAGACCCAATTCACCCTCTCTTGGGTTACCTAGAACTTACAATTGGTTTCAGAGTTTGGACTCTTATTTTTGACTTAACAGTCTAAGAGTTTATATGGCAACCATTAGTATCGGACCTATTCAATCCGAAAGTCAGTTGACCAATAGACCTCCATTGTTCAATGGAACAAATTACAATTATTGAAAGGTTAGAATGAGAATCTACATTCAAGCCGTAGACTACAACCTTTGGCAGGTTATCATTAATGGATCCAAAAGACCAATCAAAACTGTTGAAGGAACAATCGTTCCTAAACGAGAAGCTGAATGGACAGGAAATGACATTAAAGAGATTCAAAAAAATTGTAAAGCTATGAATCTATTATATTGCTCTACCCAAATGACTTTAATAGGATCTCTATTTGTGACACCGCCAAAAAAATTTGGGACAGACTCGAAGTTACTTATGAGGGTACTAACAAAGTAAAAAAGTCTAAAATAAACATGTTGGTACATAATTATAAACTATTCAAAATGAAGCATGAAGAAACCATTTGTAACATGTTTACACGCTTCACTGATATTATTAATGGACTAAAATCTCTTGGTAAGATTTATTCCAATGCAGAAATGGTAAAAACATCCTTAGGTGTATACCTAAGAGTTGGAAAGCTAAGGTCACAGTTATCTAATAAGCTAAAGACCTCAACACCCTTAGCTTGGAAGAATTTCTTGGATCTTTCATGATTTATGAGATGAATATAAAGATAGACGATGAGGATGACAACAAAAAGAAGAAAGGCATTGCCTTCAAATCCTCAACTCATGACGAAGAATTCGACGAAGATTTCTCAAGTGATGAGAACGAAGATATAACTCTCATTACGAAGAAATTCAAACGGTTTCTTAGAAATAAAAAATAAAGAGGAAAAAAATTCTTCAAGAAGGAATGATACAAATGCGAGCCTACCAAATTCAAGGGCGATTCTAGAAGATTCAAAATCGATCACAAGAAATATAAAATAATCTGCTATGAATGCAAAAAGCCTAGACACGTCAAGATTGAATATCCTCAGTTCAAAAAGCAGTTCAAAAAGGGTTTCAAAAAAGTCATGATAGCCGCATAGGGCGAAAGTAATAACAGCAGCTTCGAGAACAAAAAAAAACGATGTTGCAAATCTATGCCTCATGCTTAAGGAAGATGATGAGGTAACCCATGACACTTTCTCTTTAGATGAGTTACAAAATGCATTTGAAGATTTACATGATGAATTGTGAAAAATGGGTGCTAAAAACTCTATTTTAAAGAAATTAATTCTTTTCTCCTCAAGTGAAATTAAAACTTTGAAAAGTGAAAAACTTGCTTTATCAAAACAGTCTATGTTTTGAAGGATGAAAACAAAGTTTTGATTGAAAAGGTTGAAGACCTTACAAAAATCGTTTATAAGTTCACTAAAAAAAAACAACTTAAATAAACTTCTCGGTATGTAAAAATGTATTTTTGACACTTCAGGAATTGGGTATATAGACGAAAGAAGAAACAAAAGTTCTTAAGCAATATTTTTATCGAAGTATCTTCAAATCATAAAATTGCTACCTATTTTTATTGCTATGACCATGGATACACCGTCACACATTGTCCACATAGAAAATCTTCTAATCCTCTTGTCAATAAGGTTTGGGTTTCTAAGGGAACACATCATCAAAGAATTAACTCTAAAGAACCTAAAAAAATTTGGGTACCAAAAATCAAAAATTAATTCTCCTTGCAAGTGTATTTCAAGTCCTCATTCAAGGAAAGGATGTGGTACCTTGATAGCACTTGCTTAAGACACATGACAGACGATCAATTTATGTTTGCATCCCTCAAACCAAAGGATGGTGGATTTGTAACATTTGATGGCAATAACAAATGAAAAATCATAGGAATCGATTGTATCGGTAAAATTCATTTCTCTTCTATTGAAAATATTTTGCTTGTTGATGGTTTGAAACATAATTTTCTTAGCATAAGCAAACTTTGTGACAGAGCCCACAACGTTATCTTTGATTATACTAAGTGTGTTATTGAAATTCAACTAATAACAAATTTATTATTGAAAGTTATAGGCATGAAAATATTTATATATTTACTCTAAATGATCTTTTAAAAAATGACACCAAATGCTTAGCCGCTTTGAATGATAATAGTTGGTTGTGGCATAGAATGCTTGGATATGCACACATTAACTTAATTTTTAGACTTTTAAAAAAAGAATTGGTGATTTGTTTACCCCAAATCAAATTTAAAAAATAAAAAGTGTGTGATGCATGCAAACAAGGCAAACAAATTAGAAGTTCTTTTTATTCCAAAAAAGAGATTTTAACTTTTAAGCCTTTACAACTATTGCACATGGACTTATTTGGTCCAACAAGGACTTTCAACCTAGGAGACAAGAGATATGTCTTTGTTATTTTTGATGATATCTTTAGATACACTTAAGTGCTTTTCTTAGCTCGAAAGGGGACCAAAGGGAAGTGATCCAACCCAAAATGACTGTAAGAAGGGGCATGAAAGAGACTTTCACCCAATTAGAAGGGGCCGAAAACCCCTCCACTCCACCATATTAGCTACTCGGCCTCCCACCCAAGGAAACGATATCTCGAATATCCAGGAAATTATAAATCCCATCACCAAGCCAAAATCGGGTCAATCCTGAAAAGGTAAAGATCCCCAATGGGCATGAGAAGGCTAGTAGGATAGAAGTAAGCCCCTGATCTTTAGGCATATGAAGGATAAATAATCAAATCTTAAATGAACCAGGGACTTTGAATCGGAAAAGTGACTCCTATAAATAAAGATATACCCCCATGGGTAAAGCCAAGGTATGCAGAATTGAGCCTAGCTTTTATCCTATTGAGAAAATTCTAACTTTGAGCATTGGAGTACATTCCGATCACACCTAGGCCAGAAAGTGCTTATGCGCTCTTGTTTTGCAGGGCAGATAGTTGGCCAGGAAGGTTAGGAGAAGGTTTAGAGGGGCAACACAGTTCGGGAGTTGGGATTCGAGTTTGGTTCTTGCCCCTTTTTTGCAAAGGGTCATGTTAATTATCTAATTGTGCTGGTTTTTGCACGAGCACATTAATTGATTTATTTCCTTGGTGTGTAGGGCCTTAATTCATTAGATACGTATACATGTTTTCTTTTGAATTAAACAAGTAATGTTGTGCGAGAATGGACATAATTAATTTGGTGCATTTGGTACGTTTCCATCAATCCAAAGAATGGAATCTCAGGTGAACAGTTGAGAGCCAGTAGCTTGATTTTTGTCCCTTGTCTCTGGGATTTTCTGCCTTCAACATTGGCCAGTGTTGTCCTTGGATTCAACGTTTGCCTATTAGTAAAATGTTTTCATTGTATAACTGGATAGATACTTAAGTAGTACGAATACGATACACAATATAACATGGACGTAACATTAACATGTTGATACCTTGATTTTTTAAAAATACAAGACAAGACACGCTTAGTACATGTTAAAAATTTATATCTTTATATATTTACTATATGTCCAATATATGAATAATTTATTTATGAATAATTTAAATGAATAAATGTTTCACCACATATTTAGTATACATAAATTGCGTTTTGAAAATTTCCAAAAATTGTTACTATGAAGAGATTTGTCACATAGAACGTGTTTGAAGGGTTCAAGAATTGTTGTCGAAGTATCTACGAAATTTTGAAAAAGTCACAAATATTATAAATTTAATTTTTAACTTAGACATGCTTAAAAAGTGTCAACCACGCTTTTATAAGTGTTCAAAAAGTGTCAGCGTACTGTACGGGCATCCAATATATCATGCTTGTTTTCATTTTGTAGAAGTTTTCGTACTTCTTAAGTCAATATATATTTTCTAAATCACATTTAAAAAGTGTCAAATGCACTTTTAAGAGTGGTTAAAAAGTGTTAGTGTATAACATGGGGCCCAACACATCATGCTTGTTTTCACTATGTAGAAATCCCAATGCTTCTTAGGTAGATATATATTTTATTTATTTTCGATATTAACACAATGGTTTTGTTTTGGAATTAGGCTTAAACACGTCAACTGTGACCGTTCCTTCACCTTGCTTCTTCAAAAGTGCACATGTGACCAGTCCATACACTTTGTTGACTAGTCTCTAGTCTTTGTACAAAGTGAAGTTGATTGGGCCCTATGGGCAAGAGAATGAGTTTTTTTTTATTTATATTTTAGAGTATTCGGGCCAGTTTATGTACACTTTTATGAGTTCGATGCCTTCAACAACGTATACCTTAACTCGGCAAAAAATATAGTGTTGAAGTTGCCTTACTCTTGTAGGGTCAGTGCGTGCTCGACATGTGTCACAATGATGGTTTCTGAATCGATGGGTCAATTTGACGGAACATTTCTCAACTATGATCAAACGAAGAAAGAGTACATGGTGATGTGTATCTCGTGCCCCACTTCTGATCGTATGATTTACACTCATAAGGAAAGTGATATGCATTGAGTGATGTTATGGAGCCTTGTTCTTTTCAAGGTGATTTTGTGTGGGAGTGCCTAATGTGGTAAGTAGATTTTGTATGAAATTTCTGTGCCCGAGAGGTATTTAATGCACGGTGTACTAGTCTCTTTGGTTTTATATTTGATGACCGTAACTTTTGTTGGGAGAATTTCCAACGCCGACATAAAATACATGTTCGGGGATCCAGAAAATACATCTTTATTAGACTTTCAACAATTTACAGAATCTGAAAATTACAGAGAATGAAATAAC
>JAOTRH010134679.1:0-14100 GCA_034768845.1 Heliamphora exappendiculata | reverse complement strand
GAATGCTGAATTACATGTACCTTTGCCTTGTAGATGTGAAGCCGTTTAACAACAGCTTCCCAATACTCAACAACTTTGGCCGTGCCAGAACGCATCTGGGACTCAATCTGAGACTGCAGTGCTTCCAATTCACCATAAGATTTTCCTTGCAAGAGATTCCTGACATCAGACTCAATACTTGAATGCAGACCCCTTTCTTCGGCAAGCAATTCAGCAGGTGGTTGTTCTCCGCGCACTCTTGCTCGATCCAGTGCATCCTTTTTTCGAGCTTCAGCTAGTTCCCAATCGCAAACCATCAGGAGCGCCTGATGAATTCCATAAGCATGACATTATTAAGATTTTGTTTGGAAAAAGACATTCAGCTCTAGTTTTGACAGGTATAGAATCCATGAGATGGAAACCATGTATTGCAGCCTCTTTAAGCTTGCGTGCATGCTCAGGTGCATATTCATTAGATACAAAATTAATTTAGAGAAAAAGAACTACACGGAAAATGAGGATATCTGATTTATCAATAAAACAAAGAATACCGAAGGAAGAAGGCCAACACAATGAAGATGACTACTATTATGCGGGCAAAGAATCACCCGCCCCAATATGACAAAACTCTAAGCAGGGTTACCAGTTTCCAATTTAGCCAATTTAGCCAATTTAGTTGTCAAAGACTTGAAGCAAATCCAAAATTCTTAACATCTTATTGCTTTCGCCAAAAGGTTAGAAAGCCTCCAAAGCCATCAAATCTTGTAGAAATTCACAATTGATGAATTTGGTGAGAGAATGGGAAAAATGTGTAGAAAATCATTTTTTCCTTGTTTGGGTACATGGAACACAAAGAGGAAAAGACAGATACTTAATGAAAGAATGAGAAAAATTTTCCATGTAGATACTTCTCTTTTTCTTGATATCTGAACCTCTTTCAGATTTTTTTTTTTAAAGCTTGTTTAGGCAGGAGTGAAAATCATAAGGAAAACAGTTTCCCTTTTCATTTTACTTTCCTCCTCCTTTTCATCATTCCCAAACACTAAATAGAGCTTAAGGAAATAAGAAAATCACACTCAAGTCAAGGTTGTCAAAATCGAGATCCTACATAAGATCGTTTTGGGTTCTACCGGATCAGATCGTAAAATCGTAAGATCCTACTCAAAACATTAAAAGTCAAATAATTTTAGAAAATTCATGGAGAATAAACTTTAATTATACAAAAATAAATTAAAACTATCATGAAAAATAAGATATGTCCTATAAACATTCACAAATTGATCCATATTAAAGTAACATACAAGAAAATAGAATTGAAGTGTTGAACAAAACATTTACGATCCTACTCCCGATCATACGATCGATCCTACTTCCGATCCTACGATCCCAAACAATCCTACGATCCGGATCGCGATTTTGACAGCCATGACTCAAGTACGAACATATAGGAACCTATTAATAAATTCCATTCACAAAAGCTAATTAAAGAAGAAAAAAGGTGAATCACCTATCTCAACATCTTTGAGAACCCGCCATAAGTCTAGAAAACTACAAACCTGAGCCTATTTTAGCACAAAAAATCGACCTAACTGCATAAATAATTGAGTGGTTTGATCCGGTCAGTTTTTCAGTTCTGAGCTTGTAAGAAACTAAAATAAAATAAACAGAAATTAAAAGGAAACAGGATAGTTGACAGAAATTAGCCCTTTTCATTTCAATTCTATCGACAGATTTAGGGCTTTTCATGTAAGAGAAAAACGATCAAAAATTAAACTCTCAATTGATTCAATTTCAAAAATCAAACTGAAATTAAATACTGATTTTCATTCAAAGAGAAATTAAGGATTTTCATTTCGAAGAGAAATCAGGCTTTTCAAAATCACAAGAGAAGGACAATGTTCAACAAAATCTCAACCAGTCGTAAGATATGGGATAGCAAAGAAAATGGTTTTGAAATTACTTTGGATCACCACAATAGCTAGTGAGACAAAGATGTCAGAGAAGAGGGCAGACAAAATGAAGACAATGGAGAAGTAGATGAGTGAAATAAAGACATCGGAGAAGAAGGAGATTTGAGTGAGACAGCAACATCGGATTGAAACTCTCAGATCGGTCATTGTTGTCGCTGACTTGTCGGAGATGGAAAATGACTGAGACAAAGATGTTGGATGGAGAGATTTGAGATCTTGACACAGTGGACAAAAGAGGACGGCACTTTAGGTAGAGATGAGTGAAGGGCACTTGGGTCTGGCTTCTGAGGGAATAGTCAATATTTTATGACTCATACACACGAGCAACCGGGATGAGTTCTAGGATATAAGCATGGGATTACTTCAGTTTGGTCGGTTTCGTTTTTCAACGCGTATTAACTCTACCACAAACAAAGAGGAAAAACTCTTTATAAATTAAAACGAACAGATCATATGTAGAAGAAAAACTGACCAAACACTGACGTGTTGGTTCAGTAAGTTTGGATTTTTGAAAAGATCTTCACCCCTGGTGAATAGTAAGGAGAAAGAAAATATCATCATACGGAGATGTTAGAGCCAATGGATGGTTGGAAATGGCTAAACTGTTGCACCAGGTTATGTTCTGTGACAGCAATGAGAGAGGTACCAGGTATGGTGGTACAATTGAATCAAAGAGGGGGACTAACAGAGGGAAGTCTAAGATTTACAAAGCGGGAGCAGTTCATAAAACAATGACAAACAGTGGAGTACTGCGGGCCAGTTGTTTTGAAGCTATTTCGACAAAGAATGGGTTGAACGGCCATAGAATTAATGATTTAGAGGAATGTATTTTTAATGATGGTGAACATTTCAACTCTGGGTAATTATGGGGCAACTGAAGACTCTGAAGAATAATCAAGTAGTGATGAGAAGGAGAATAAGGACTCTGTTTCGGAAATTTTTTGTTCTGTTAGAGATCCCAATTGATGAAAGGGAGGGGGGACTCATCACAGACATCCAATTGAGAACCCAATAGCTGATTCGAGCCAGGAGGAGGAACAATGCAAGCAGGTCTCTGATTCTGTGCCGGGTATTAAGGTGTGCGAGCGATTCAATTTTTTCCTCTCTTAAGAGGGCATGGCTTGCATCGTATTTCAACTTGGAATTGGAGAAAAGGTTGTTTGGGGCTGGAAGGGTTGGTCTCCTCTTCAATTTCTGAGGATTCCATTGCTTTGGCACTTAGTCCAATGCTGCATCCTAGAGAATGATTTAATTAGAGCTGGAGGCAATTCTAGGGATCACATGTCCTAATGTCATTCAAGCTGATTCTCATGCTGCTAGCTTAGTGTCGATATCACGAGGGGACTGTCAATAATAGAAAACAACCTGACCAATTGGAGGAGAGATTAAGATTCAGGGGATAAGCTTGATAGTGAAAATGAGTACTGATTGAAGGAATCGAAGAGGAATGTTTCCCTTCTACTTGATGTGGGAGGGCTGGTTCAGTTAGGTCCTTTTATGGATAAGACAGGTATGTCTTTAGTTATGTCAAATAATAATTTGTTTGTTTAGCGTTCAAATAAAATATTCAATCACATGTATAACTTGATTGTTTTAACAAGATTCAGAGGATAGAAAAGGTAGATTGATAACTTAGTAGTGGGGAAAATTGAATGGAGGGGATGGTGTAGTAGGTATGGGGATAGAGAATTGAAGAATTTTAGTTGGGATTCAATTACGTCTGTGTTGCTAGAAAAATCTCACCCGCTAGTGATTCATATTTTGGAACGCACATTCGGAAACATAATACACTTCCGTTCCAAAATGATGAATTTAGTAATAATCCATTTCTTTCGTATTTTGGTCCTTGAAATTTCTTGTTGGAGAAAAACACAAACGTGAAAAAAAAAAAGCGGAGCTTTGGCAACACAAAATGTAAAAGAAACTAGAAAATTATTCGTCCCTAAATGCACTTTTTAACATAAAAGTAATTAAGTTTATTTAATTTCTACTTAACACTAATTTTTAAATTTCAAAGTGATTAAAAATAAATAAAAATAGCTCACAATCTCTAATGTAGAGAATTAAATATATTTTAACTATTTTATTGTTATTGTGTTGTGTGTGAGACGTATAACTAATGTTTGTACTGATACCTAAGTTCGAATAATTAAGAAGAAAAATAAAAGAAGTTTTACTTCTTTATGAAGTTTTAATTAAAGGTGGGATCTACTCATTTTTTTCTCACCCCTCTATCTCCTCTAATTCTTTTTCAACCATTAGATTAAAAAGATCTCAACCATTAAAATTGACACGTAGGACAAATGTCACGTCAAATTCTTCTCTCTTGTTATATAGATAGCTTATAATATTTTCCACATGTGTTTTACATAAATAATTTGGAAATTAATACTATATCTTGTAGGATGTTTATCGCTAAAAATAAGTAATTCTAATATTGTTATCTATAGAAACATACCTATTGTACCACAATTTGGGACCATATGACATATCACATTTCCATTCCTGTTTCTCGTGGTAGAATGATCCGCGTTCTAGGTAACATAGGTCGAGACAAGTCTGGACTGGTAACAATTCTAAATGAAGATTTTGAGTTGGAAAGTTAAAGGTCTTAGAGCTAGGAAGAAGAGGAGTGGAGTGAAAGAAGTGTTAATTTATAGGTAAATAAGAATACACTAAAAAGGATGCGAAGGGAGTGAGGCCCAAGTGCGTCAAAAAAGGGAAGGTATTTACAAAAAAATACAACTTAAGTGAATCTCATATAAAGTCAACAAACAAAAATGAGAATAGATAAAAAAAAAAATCACTACCAAGTAAAAAAAATAAGCATTAGCAAAGTCAACTAGCCAAGTCTATGAATGTTTGATTGTACAGCCTCAAAAGGTCATTGATCTATTTCCTGCCATAAACATCACATTAAGCATAAGGGGATGACATTAAGCGTAAGGGGATAACTCTCCAGGCCTCTTTACGTAATCATACCCAACATAACCCAACTCAAACCGAAAATATAGAAAAGCAAGCTCCAAATCTTCCTTGATGGCTGATCATCCAATTCATTTGTTTTCTTAGTTTCTTACACACACAACACCAATTAGGCAACACAAAATTCCATCTCCCCAAGTAATAGGTGGCTAGGATAGCATCCAATCCCGATGTCCATTAAAAAAAAAACAAAAGAGGGAGAGAAAGAAAAAGCTACTTGGCACAAACTCTAATCTTCCAAACCTGTTTACCATGCACTACTTGACCCACAAAAATATAAAAAAGAACTGAGAGTGAATTTGTGTCCCTTTCCTTTCCACTTCATCTCATCATCTCCCATCCCCCATGTCTCCAAACTAACAAAGAGATATCAAAGAGGTTGAGAATGGTTTGGGTAGACACTATCCCTTCCTCTCAAGGTGCCTTCGTTGAGGGCCGTTAAGTTTTGGATGTAACTTTGATAGTTTATGAGGTAGTGGAGAAATATAAAGTATGAATAAGGAAGTGTGTGTTTTTGAGGTGTAGTTTGAAAGACCGTAAGATCATGCTTTTCAGAATTTTTTGAACATTGTTTTGTAACCAAAAAAGGGGACGGGGGATTTGAGAGATAGATGGAGAAAATAAATTCTGGTCGTCTTTCTCTATCCTCCTATATTCCACATCGGGTAAGTGGAATAAAATGATCATTCCAACTTAAAATTCCATTTCACAAGTTTGGTATGTGGTATCAAAGTGAAAGAGACCATTCATGGAAAGGCCATTCCAACAAAAAGTGAGAATACGTACTTCTTCTCACAAGCTAAAAATAGGTATTACATTCCATTATGAAATCATCCCAAATAATATACATTTATATATAATACATATAATAAAATAGCTTATACTTTTAAAAAATGTTCTGCATGGCTAAAATGTCCAATGTGCCATTCCTCTTTTTCTCTACACACAAACCCACATATATCTATAAACATCTATATAATAAAATAGCTTGTACTTTTCGGAAGTGACATGCATGATAAAAATATCATGAAGGGCTAAAATATCACATGTTGCACTCTTTCTCTATGCACAAACCCACATATATCTATAAATATCTATAGAATAAAATCAATTAATTTTTTCAACATTTATCAAATAAGATAGCTCATACTTTTTAGAATGTATTATCTCTCATCAAACACATTTTAAAAAGACCGACTGAGATTAATTCATTCAATCTTAGATCCTACGATCGAAAATTTACTTTTTTAAAAATATATTATCTCTCCTCTTAAGACGTTCCAAAAAGAGTGACTGATATTAACCTAGAATTAGAACCTGCGGTTAGAAACTCATTTTTTTAAAATATGTATTAACATGAGATTAGTTTCACCAATTTTAAGTCTCACTCGGTCCTCTTCTTTTCTCTCTTGCTTGACAAATCAATTTTAAATCCCTTACTCTCTCATTCAAATAAATTCATTTTAAATTCTTCTCTCTTTAAAACAAACACATTTATCATCTCTCTTTATTCTCCCATTCTCTTTACTCACCATCGATGCACCACCGCCATCTTCATACGTCGTCATTGCATGCGCCACCACAGTCAGAATAACAAATTATGTTCGATAGTACTTTTAGGCACGGGCAATTCACTAATATATTATTATATATAATATAAATAATACAAGTTTTTAAAATCATATTATAATACATGTGATAGATAATATAAACAATATATATGTCATTTTCTTTATATTTTAATAACGGTTACACTTCAAGTAATTTTTTTGTTTATATTTGAGAGTTGATCATTCCATAAGTTTTAGGGAGAAAATATATATAATACATGTGAAACATGGGTTAATTACACTAACCATTGTTTAGGTTTCTAACAATTACAAGAACCTCTCCTATGGTTTCTGAAATAATGTTCGAGTACTCAATTGAAGATTGCCAACAAATCATGTACGTTTACATTTGCCCTTGTACAATAATATAATTCCATGCCAATTCTCTTATCACTATAACCAACAACCTAGCCCCACTACAATCTTGTCAACATATCATGTGCTCAATCCTATCTTCGCAACAAACAAACCAAAACCAATTCCCCCATATCTCTCCCCCCAAAACATCCATGACAACCTCCACCGTCATCATTACGAGCCACCAAAACCCATCCCAATTTCATCCCACAGTAACTAACTTATCTCTTTTGAAACCAAAAACTGCGTCGTCATCATGTCGTCTGAAGCTACACTTGCCAATTGCGTCCTACGCTTATGCTTCTCCAACGAAAAAGGAGATGATCTCAACAACAATAGTGGTAAATTGAATACCCACCAACTACAGCCTACACTGACACCACAACACCTTCATCAACCTCACTACCCTATTTTGAGCACCACATTTGACCGCCACGAAATGAACTTCCAGCACAATGAGCCACCACCCAATCCTCACCAACAACCGCCTTAAAGCCCTCAACACCATGAACAGGTCTTCATACATCTCTCTCTGTATATAAATATACCTGTGTTTACATATATATAAACACTTCATGTGAAAATGTAAATTGTTTGCTTTAATTGGAAATTGGTTAGATTTTTGTTTCAATGATCTAATTATGAAAATTGTAGAGAGGAGTGTAAATTAGTTGATTGTGATTTTCTCGTTCTTGGTTTTTGAATATTGGGTGATTGAACCAATTTTGGGTGGTTCGCCAAGAACCTATTTGGATTGTGTTTTGACGGGATAAGAAAACCACAAGAAAATTGATCCTCCACAATAACATCTTTGACTGCGACTATGCTTTGGGTGATTCAAAATGGGATTCTCTTACTGCGGCCATCAGTGGCACTTTAGCCTTGTTTTGATTGAATCAAATAAAAAAAAAAGACAGAAACCAAAACAAAAACAAAACTAGATGGATTCTCCACAAAAACTTCTTTAATTGCTCTTGTGCTTTGGTTGATACATATTTGAGTTTTCTTGTTTTGATTTTCTTACTGCTTCAATTAATGGCTCTTTCAGCTACTATGTTTTTTGTTCTTTTTTTTTACAACTTACTGCTACCATGCTAATAGTGGAAATAGGTGGACCACTACTCCACAGCCATCAGAGCAATCTCTAACTTTGCGAGGTGAAAGGAAATTAATTTCTATGGATTAATTGTAAATGTTAACTTGGGTCTGATTAGTACAGAGAGAGAGTAACAGTGAGATTAAAGAAGAAAATTGGCTGTGAATTGGGGGTGGGATGGTTTGAGGAACAAGGTAGTGTTTGGTTGTGAGGATGTAGGTGGAAGGGTGGTGAGTGGGTGGTTGTGGAGATATGAAGGGGCAGTTTTGTCTTTGCAATAGTGGAAGAGGGCAATTTGAGAATTAGCCAATTTGCTTTTTGTCAAATAGGAGAAATTAGCCAATTTGCTTTTATTTTGAGAATTTCGTAAATGATTTCAGGTATTAACTTCAATTTGAATAAAAGTGTTATACTGGCTATGAGTCGTTCACGTGATAGTTTGCATAGATTGGTTGGGGTGTTAGGTTGCCCCTCAAGTCTTCTCCAACAAAGTATTTGGTCCTTCGCTTTGACGGCAAACCTTGGCTGGTAGTTCATTTAGCCCTATATTGAGAAGATTGGTAATAGTCTAGAGGGGTAGAAGAGTGCTTCAGTTTCTGGGGGATGTTTACTTTCATCTAGTCCATCTTGTTTTACTACATATCTTTGTTTAAGACTTCGGTGGGGTGACGAATAGTTGTTAAGTGTGCCTTGCTTTAATAAATCTAGTTGGGGGAAAGGTTAGATCAGTTGAGATAAAGTTGAAGATGATGTAGATTTATCAAATAAAATTTGTTATTTATCTCTGTGACCCTTTTATCAATACTATTTTCTTAGTTGTCGATTAAAGATGCATATAAAATGGAATGATATTTTCAAATCACCAGTGTGTTCCACCCACTTGCTCCAGCTTAAGTTTCTAGGGACCATTTATTTAGCAGAACAATTAATCAAAGACACCTATTGTACTAGTCGACAATGGCATCTTTCTTAAAGACTGCTATCATTGACAAGAGACGAGCTAAAGAGGTAGCCGGACAGTTGACCAGGCCAACTATGTCAATATTGAATTCAGTGATAGCATAACGCTCCTTTTAAACATGAAACCAAGTTATCTTTTTGCTAATAGGGACTATAATTCTATAGTGAAATTGTCCACATAAGATATGGTAGTGAAAAACACTTCATTAAATAGCCATAGAAAAGTACCTACCCAAAAAATTCAGATTAATTTCCTTCTAATGGAAAACAAACATAAATGCAACTGCTATGATAATTTCCTCCAACACCCTAAGCTCACCAATGTACTCCTTGATGAGCCTAGTAACTTCACCCAGGTTGTTGGATGACATCACTCTCTTTCATACGTATGCACACACAATGCCCAAGACTTGCAAATTCAAATTGGAACCTTGCCTAAACTAGGATTTTTGGAATATCTGACAGCCATCAGACTCTTTCACTTATACATACATACATATAGAATATTCAATATATTAGTAGATCCAAATCGAGACCTTTCCTCGAAAGTAGAGTAGTTATGCTTGTGATTCTTTTGTAAGGTTTTTTTTGTAGCTTTCCCATATTTTTGGTGGGAGTTCTGTCTTTCTCCCTTGTTGTATGGGTTTTACTCTTCTTGGGCGGCATTCCCTTAATGCATTTTTATGGAATTCTATCTCCTTGCTATAAATAAAAAGTAAATGAAAACTTTTCAATGTAAGAGATAAAATTAGGGATGTGATACACTTGATGGACTACCATTGAGTATAAACCTGTATTAGCACATACCTAAATAGACAAAGGAAAGAGATCCTACCTCCCAATACTGTATATGTGTAGAAGTTCCCCTATCTAAATCCAGATGCATTTTTATGTCTTCACGAAGTTCTTCCATTTCTCTAACCGTCAAACCCTATATTGCAGACAAGTGGAAATGGTGAGATGAAAGAAAAATAGACAAAAGTTTAGTAACTATAATTATGCAATGCAATATAAGGCATCCCTAACATATATAATGAGTCGTCTATACTTCCATGATTTTATCATTTTACTTCATTGAGATGAAAAAGTAACAAAACATAAAAAGAGAGCGGAAGAAAGTAAATGAAGTCATTACTTAATAAGGCAGGACAATTAACAATCACATGAAATTGTGGGCCTCCGTGCAGAGAATTTTTAATGGCAATCAACTGTATGAATACCAAAGCTTTCCTATTTTCCCTCTTTATTACTCTCTTTAAGTAAGAAAAGAATATAAAGCAAAATGGCACAACAGAAAAGTCATGAATGACTTCCAAATCCTGAAGCATGTGGTGAAGGCATGGTTTTCTCCTAGATCACACAGGTAGATACCTCGTCCATTATTATACTTTTCCAATTCTATGTTTTGAAAGGCAAGTTCTGACACCCCTAATCAAATACAACAACCATTCAAATTACACATGCTCAAAACACCCAAATTTCCAAACAAAACTGACCAACCAACTCACAAATAAGTAGTTTCCACAAATTACAACCCATAGATGATGCGGAAAATTTCTATTGGCAACCAAAACTCAGCAACCTCATTGAATTCCATCTTGATATATTGCGATTGCAACTCCTTTGATGAACCAATTTGAGTGCGAAGTTTATTTATGAGAACAACCCATAACCTCGTATTTCCAACTGGATCACACATATAGTTGTCGGACAAAAAATGGAAATGTTATTTTGCAAATTGATAGATGTAAACTTAAGATTTTTTGCGTCCATGAAATCAATGTACCGATGGTATGAACTATTGGTATGCTTTGAATTGCTTGAAGCCAAGATTGGTTCTTTCTTTCTTTTTTCTCTTCCAGCTTTTTCACTAGTAAACTTCTGTTGTTCACCTCACCCACTCTTATCATTTGTGTTTTATATTTCAGAATGTCTGAACCAGTTTATGCATAACTTGACTAATCTCTAGGGTTTCTAAGGACCAATCATACACGCTATTCTTATTGGTTAGATACTAATGATTACCATCTCAATAAAATGAGAGTAAAAACACAATTTAACTAGAATAAAAATATCTCGAAGGCGATAGACGCACCGAGGCACCAAAAGTTTCTTAGAGCCTAGACGCAAGGTGCAAGCTGAGGTGTGACACTTATTGAAGTGAGCACATGTGGTCGAAAAGAATAGCAAAATAGTAATTAATTCAAAATTTCAAATAAGCAAATTGAAATTCACAAATTATAAACACTAAGACAAATAAGTTTAAGAAGCATTTACCACTCCAAAACAATAAATATATTTAGCAAATATTAAATAATCTTTTTTTTTTGCTTTGATAAGTTCAAAATAGTCTAATTCAACAGAAAGAATATATATATAACATATACTTTGCCCAACAATCCACTGGGAGGGTGGTTGATTCAATTTATGAGATCCTAAGAGTGGAGAGTTTCTTTCTCTGCTAGGGCTTGCTGTTCCAAATCTTCTTGGATTATAAGATAGGTTTTGTTTGAAGATTTAGAATTTTAATTAGGTATGCCTCCACTTTTGATATTGAACAGATCTTATACATCAAATGGTTAAGATCGGATAAGCAAAAATAGAAAAGCACAAATGAGGCGCAAAAGGCGTGTGCCTTTAGCCTCGAGCCTCTGCTCGAAGCACGCTTAAGTGATGCTTCATTAAAGCCATCTCACTTCACTATTATGCATATGCGCGCTTTGAGCTTAGGCGCATTCCTAGGCACGCTTTTAACAACTATGATCGCACAACATTAACTATAGATAGAAACTGAGCAAATTCCAACATAAAATCAAATTTCACATGTATTTTAGACATTGTTTTTGTTAAGTCACCAATTGTTCCAAAAACTTAAACTGTTAAGAAATGGGTCCAACAATGTATATCAAGCTATCTAACACTCCCTCTCACGTGCAACCATATCTCGCATGCGGGAAGGTAACCAAACTAAATTGAATAGCAAGGTAACAAACGAGACACGAACCCAAGATCTCGTGGAACTAGAACTCTGATACCATGTTAAGTTACCAATTGTCCCAAAAACTTAAACTGTTAGAAAATGGACCCAACTACGTATATTAAGCTATCCAACAATTTTCTATAACCTCCACGGCTCCACCCTAACTTTTTTCACTTTAAGAATGGTCAAAATCCACATTAGAATGGGATAAACTAGTTATATTATCCTATGTGCCCACCAAAAATAGCTTGGCTTTGTACCAAAAGATTTAATTTCTTTCCACATTCTAAAATCT
Organism: Heliamphora exappendiculata; assembly: GCA_034768845.1. NCBI lineage: Eukaryota > Viridiplantae > Streptophyta > Magnoliopsida > Ericales > Sarraceniaceae > Heliamphora > Heliamphora exappendiculata. The sequence continues at coordinate 1,868 of JAOTRH010134679.1, read as the reverse complement.
GACTTTTAACACTCTCCTAAGATCTTATTTCTTCTCCCCCAGTGATGACCCACACTCAAGATGTTACATAGTAACCTTCATTTGAACCTCACAACGTGGCCAAAAAACTATGATACAAAGTTACTTATGTATCTCGTCGTATCTGCACACACACACACACACACACACACACACACATATTGTCTGTCAACACACCCTCATTGCCATGTGGGACTACCACCATGCCACCACCAGATGTCCAGCCGGTTGGTTGCCTCTTCCTTTCACAAACCAGGGTGTTAAACCCCCCACCCACCCCAGCCCACCTAAAAAAAAAATCCCTCTAGTGCCATTCCGTTAAGGGACCATCCATCAGGGAAGTTTGGGGTATTCAGGTTATTATACTACAGCAAATGCATTTCTTAAGTTAATTAACTGTACATCAATCCCAATTACTGCTATTAATAGTATTAAAGGACATAAGGTTCCCAAATAATTATGACCAAGTGAAAAAGAAAATAACATAGAAAAAAAAACACTACATGGATATGTGTTTCCAGCTATTTATTAAAAATCCAGAAACTTCTAATTGAATTTACGAGTGCCAAAGAGAAGATGTGATAGGTTCAACACAACAAACGATGAAAGCAAATTAATATAGTTATCCAGAAGAGAAGCTATCTCATCCTCTAAAGTGATATAGGTTGAGCATAAATATTGTGTTGATGTTTTGAGTCATTGGTTCCAACCAGCATGAGGGGAAATGGATAATGCCAAAAAAGTAAAAGAACCTTTTGTATATATGCCAAGTATTTTGGTCCTAACTATCAAAGGAAGGAATCTGAGTTTATAAGCTAATGCACCCAACTTCAGTAACAGACACCTCCAATAATCTTCTGTCCTTGTGAAAATTGAGAAAAGTAAAACTAGTTTTTTTTAACATCAGAAAAGGAAACATATTTCATGAAGCAATTATCACAAACAATAAAGCTCATTAAAACATTCAAGTATCTGAACAATTTGGCAGACTATGGATTATTTGGAATAAGTTCAGGTTACATGCGTTTGATGTAAAGTTCAGCTCACCCCAACACTACGGTCTACACATGGATCAAACCATGTTATATCAATGAGGACAGTAAGCGGAACACTTCATTTCCCCTGAGGTGAAATGAAGCTCCACCAACAAACCATCAAGAATAAAAAAAGACTTATTTAATATACTTAAATTATTTCTGAAAATCTAAAATGAGTTAGCACACTTCACACTTTAGGTCTTAATTGGCAACTAGCTTAAAAGCTAGAAGTTCTTTTTCTCTTTTTTTTTTGCGTTTTTATTCAAAAAGTTAAATTTGGTTCAAAGTAGGTTCTTTGGTAACTTAGCTTTTAAGCTAGCTTTTTTGAAATTGATTATTTGGGTAAAAAGCTAACTTTTTTGCTTTTTGTTCAAATTAGACAACTTTGCCCTTCTATATATTTGATATTAACAATTAATTATATGTAATTAGTAGTAGTAGTAAATAAATTATGAATAAGGGGTATTATTATATTTTAAAAGTAATGGAAGGTTGAATAGAATATTCTAGGATTTATTTATGTGTTTTGGTTTGACTTTTTGGCTTTTTAGCTTTTTTGTCAAATAAACCATGTTGGCTTTTTTACATTTTTAGCTCAAAAAACCAAAAAGCTAGAGTAGCTAAACGGGCCCTAATGATCTTAGGCAATAAACAAAATAAAAAGGTCAAAAAAACACATCTTCTGAAGTTCCTTTTTATGGTAAATCATTCTCTAGGATTCTACAGAGATTTCTCTTTTCAAAAAAAAAATCTTTCTTCTTCACTCTTTCTTGTAGCACAAAGAATAGCGCCAATGTTCAAGGTGGTGGGGAG